>RCWM02001054.1:0-146016 GCA_003667255.2 Euschistus heros
GATCGTTTCTCAGAAAAAAAATGTGAGAATCAAATTTGTAGAGCATCAACTTTATTTTAATTTCATTTATACGTTTCTGGTATTTGAAATGAAATGAAATGAAAAATAAACTTTATTCTGGGACTTATTGTCCCCTAAGAATAAAAATAATGCACAATTAAGAGTACAATTGTCTGGCCAATTATTTACAAATTAGATGTTCCAGTAATTGAAGCATACATTTTTTAATGGAAAAAAAAAAAAAAAAAAAAAAAAATTAAATTGCTGAATTTTTGCTTATAGTACCTTTCACGATCATTAAATTTCTCAGAAAAAAATTTCGTAATCATTTTTTTTATTTTTAAAATTGTAGAACATTAAATTTACTTCAAGCCTGTTAGTTTTTAATTTGAAACATATATACGTTTCTGGCATTTGAAGCGAAATCTTTAACAAAAAGTGAGTAATAAACATTTTTTTATTTGAGAAAAAGAAGCTTAAAATTGTCGAATTTAAATAAAAGTGAAAAATAAAAGACAAATATTTTTAGAGAAAAAAACAAAACCCGTTGGAATTTCGACAAATTTGTAAACAATTCGAATTATATATAGGACAATTTATCCGTTAGCTTTAGTTTAATTAATGAAACATATTTTTCTAGAGTCAACCGTTTTTCGACCGATATAATCAAAAAAAAAAAAAAAAAAAAAACTTCTCCCCTCACCCACACTATTAGCTCACCCACACCCACCCCCCCCCCCCCCCCAGGGGCGGGGAATTTTAGTATTTTTACCTTCTAACTACTTCTAAGGAAGCTGTAAAGTCAAAAATTATTGCATATTCCATGCACTCTACAATACGTTTATTAACTGGACTATATCATATTGATTCAAATTTATCTATATTTATTTCGCCTATTTTTATACAACTGATAGAAAAGCTATGCAGACTTATCCTGTTAGAGGAGACTTGAACCCTTTCCTCTTGATCTTGACTGTACTTGATATTATTGAACATCAATTTAACAACAGACGGAACGAAGAGCTCCTCTTCAAAGGTTCTTAACGAGACAGCAGCCTGACAGTTCTCCGCTAACATTCCAATTTTCATTTCGAAAGCACTTCAACACCTCAAACGTTCTTTGAGACACGGCCCGGCCCGGTTCCTTCTAACGAGAAGTATGAAAAAACAAAGTGGCATAATAATTTCGAAAATCTAACTACAAGTACATTTATGATTCCAATTTTTTCCTTATATGTATTAAGTCCTTAATGTAATCGTCTCATTAACTGAGATCGCTAAATATTTTTTTTATTTTATTTTATCAATTTATTAAAATTGACAACGGTACAAATATATACATCAAGTAAATGTGCTCAAAACGTTTACAATAACATATCAAAACTTGAAAAGAACTACTGATCAGTAGCACTTCAATAAAAATTATTCACAAGAAGATCTCTAGGCCATCTTCTTCTCCTCGGAGGATTATCAGGAATGGAGTTCGAAACAAGTTGAGAAACTAGTGGATTTGAGTGGCTTTGGAGCTTAATATGAAAGTATAGGTATCTGGTTTGGGCTAAATCAGCAACATAAGAAACATTAAGATTTTTATGGATAAGTTTATTAGTGACAAAGTGAGGAGCATTGCGGATTTTTCAAAGGTTTTTGGATTGTAAGGATTGGGCGCGAGATGAAATGGATGGTTAAGTAGAGCCCCAAAGCTCAACTCCATACGTCCAACTACGTCTAATAACAGTAATGTAAATTAGTCATTTGTAATTAATTTACATTTATTTATTTATTTATTAAGAAATAAATAAATAAATCGATGTTTTAGTATTTTTCAATACAGCCTAATCAATTGGTCTTCGTAAATAATTTGTAAAAGAATATTGTAGTCCTGGCATTAAAAATAAAGTATTTAATATACCAAAACAACCAAAAAACAAAAAGTTCAAATTTTGTATTCATCTTTTCAATTATATCAAGAAAACTTACGTTTTTTTTTTGTCTGTTTTTTTTTTCGAAAAGAAATACAGATAACATTAGACATTTTTTTTTTTTTAATTAAAGCTTAATGAGTTTAAGACAAATTTTAAATAACTATAAATTTAAAATTTGCCTCTCGCCATTAAAAAGTAAAACCAAATGGACCATAATCAAATCCAAAAATCCGACTGATTACCATCACATTTATGATCTTGCAAACAATACAATTTTTAAATAACAATATTATAAAATATTATAATTTTGTATAATTAAAAGTCTTTATGTTTTTAGATAATTAAAGTCAAGTTAATCAAATTTAGCATATCCCGATGTGCTTCAATAAGTATATCATTGTATAAATTTAAAATTCGTTTTTTCCCAATTCAATTACCAAAGACTCATGTACTTGACTATGCTATTAGACTTACATGGACTGTACGGAGTTGAGCTTTTGGGGCTCTACTAAACCATCCAATCCAAATTTACATCCAAAATCCTTCGAAGAAAATCCCTCAATCCGATGCCAAAACCAGATACACGCCAATCCTTTCATAGATTTGCTTCAATAAGTATATCTAAAAAGAAGAAGTGGCCCAGAATCTTCTTGTGTAGAAGGTGGTTTTGTTTTATTTTATGAAAAATGGATTCTTCTCACAGATTAAAATTCGTTTTTCGTTTTTATTTTTGACATTAGTTACCCCACAATTGTTGTTCTCAGGAATAAATTAATTATTATTTCACAAAAGACTCATATATTTACTTGACTGTCTATTATCTTTGACTGTAATTCTTATATTACATGGATTCTCTTTGTCTACGGAGTTTGAGCTTTGGGGCTCCACTAAACCATATTCCACCCATTTCATTCATCTCGTACCTTCGCCCGCTCTATAAGTAAATAACTGATAATTTTTAACTACAATCTGTTTAATTTGTTTATCCATTGTTCCTTCTATGAAAATCCTTAATCTGGTACCATTGTACAGTCTAAAATCTCAGTGATAAAGAACTTTTAATAAGTAAATACATTTCCTAGTATCCTAGGGTCCAATGACATCCCTCACTTAATTCGTGACACTTGTGTGTTATCATAAACAAGAACTTGCCTCAGGACACAACCTTCAAGATCGAAAATGGAGAATCAAAAGAAATTTAATATACCTTTACGTTTCTGACTTAGCTTAGACCAGATATCTATCCTTTCATAGAAAACTTCACAACCATACGTCAAACCCATTAGTATCACAACTTGACCTTAGCTCAGACCAGATATCTTCTCATTCCATCCCAGATAACCCTCCGAGGCGTCTGAAAAGAAGATGGCCTCGAGACCTTCTAATATAATACTTCATTATATAAAACCTTTATAAGTGCTAGCAATGGGTAGTTGCTTTAAAAACAAATGACGAGTCATTTTTATCATTATCATCGTATTTACTTGATGTATATACAGTTGTAAATTTCAATTAAATAAAAAAAAAAAAAAAAAAAAAAGATTGAGTTTACATAATTTGACATCTAATTTTAATTTGAATGTATGTATAAGTTGATAATCCAAAGAGACTGAGACTATTAAGAAATTCTTGTGGATAATGGACTGCATTATGTTACCGGCGAGCCTGCTTACAAGTAAAGACTATATATTTTTTAACATAAAATACACGTTTGAAGTCAGAATACATGAACTTGAACTTTAATTTATTTCGATACATCGAACCCAGCAAGGTCAGCATGATGGGATTACCCAGCAGGTTTTAGAAAGTAGAAGAGTTTCCTTTGAGTTGGAATGTACAATTTATAATATTATATTATTATAGGGCAAACCACACAGTTATTGACAGCCAAACTGAGAAATTATAAAAAATAAATATTCATAACCAAAAAAAAAAAAATTAAGAAAATTCCTTCAGCTCAGCTGTCTTAAAATACTTTCAAATCTGTCCGTATTTTAAAAGATATCCTTAGGGTGTCAATAACAGATTTTGTATTAGTTACTGTCACTATCTTGCAAAATACATTCCAGTAATAATGTTTGGTGAGAATTTTTTTGTTTACCTTAAAGTATTGTAGTGACTAAGGGACAATAAATGTAAATTTGCACTCTATTAGACTATTCTTTCTATAATTATAGTACGAATATTTCCTTAAGGGTTTCAATTACTTTCTGGTTTGCCATAAGTAATTTTTTGATATATTTGTGAAAATAAGTTATAATTCTCGATTCTCGGCATTCTTCCGAGGAATCTGAAAAGAAGATGGCCAAGAGACCTCCATATGATGAAGTTAAATTTAAGTGCTAGTGAGCTAGCCTTCAGATGTTATTGTAATAATTTTTCTTAAATTTAATTGAAGTATATAATGTATATAGTAAATATCGATTAAAAGTTAGTGAATTTTTCAAAATCTTTTTATAGGTATTTACAACTGTATTAAATATTATACATACAGTAAATGTGTGGGGAAAATGGATATAACATGACGATAACTCATAAAAGTTCTATATTGGAAGGTCACGAGTCCATTTTCTTTTCAGACGGCTCGGTGGATTATCAGGAATAGAATGCGGAGCAAGTTAAGAGATTTGTGGATTTGAGAGGTTATGAAGTTTACTATAAAAGGATAGGTATCTGGTTTGAGCTAAATCAGCAACATATTGAACAGTAGCAGCCCTCGTCGCGGCTTCGCCCGCACTCATGAGTAAAGCACGTACAATTAGATATTTTAAAATAGTAATTGAAGTTTTATTTGTTTTTCGATAGAAATCTTGTATTGAAGTATGCATGATTTTTTTCACCCATAACAGTAATTTTTAGCACTGTTAAAATTTCTCTGCTAGGTTAATTACCTAGATCTCTGATTAGGAAAATTACCTAAAAGCATATTTAGACATTTCTTTTTTTTTCATTTATTGATATTTACAACTGTACAGAATAATATACAAGTAAATGTGTTGACAGTGAATGCAATGGCACGTAATAACTTGTGAAGAACTACTCATAGTAGCACTTAAAATTTAATAAAATCTACACTAAAAGGCCTCTAGGCCATCTTCGTTTTCAGACGCCTCGGAGGATTATCAGGATGGAGGGGGAAAAGGCAAGTTGTGAGACTAGTGGATTGGAGTGGTTATGGAGCTTACTATGGAAGGATAGGTATCTGGTTTGGGCTAACTCAGCAACATATGGGACATTAAGGTCTTTATCGATAAGCTTATTGATGACAAAGTAAGGAGCATTGAGGATTTTTCGAAGGATTTTGGATTGTAAGGATTGGATACGAGATGAATTGGATGGTTTAGTAGAGCACCAAAGCTCAACTCCGGACGTCCAAATAGGTCTAATAACAGTCATGTAAATAAGTCTTTTGTAATGAATTGATCGTTTGTCTAGTAAATGTTGAAGTAGTCTGTAAAGACGGGCAGTTTCTTGACGCTTTAGTTTTGTATGTGGATTCCAAGTAAGACGCTTGTCCAAGTGGAGTCCTAGGTAGCAGATCTGTTCGACAGGGATTAGTGGAATATCATTGAAGGATACTGTTGGACAGGAAGTCGTAGGTTTACGATGAAGGGTAAAGGTTATTTGGTGAAATTTGTTTGAGTTTATTTTGATTCTCCATTTTTGACACCATTCTTGAATATTAGGATATGGGATTAGAGTGTTTGGGAGGCAATGAAGGGATCATTATTTACTGATAATACACATGTGTCATCAGCATAAGTGGTGAGGACAGTGGTAGGATGAGTTGGGATGTCAGTTAGACATTTAATATTTAATTTTAATATATGAGTTGTTAATCCAGACGGACAAAGACTATTAACAAACTACTGCGGATAATGGATTGAATTAAGTGCTTACAACTAAATGCCCGTAGATTATATTTTTATTCACAATATCAAAAAACATAGGGTCAACATTTGATTTGGTAATAATTTTTATCCGGTAGAAATAATTTTATGAATTTCACCCGGTTGGATGATAATTTCTACCTTTAAAAGCTAATGACAATACTGCCAACCTCGATTCTGCCATTCAACATTGTACGTTTAAATTATTATTATTGTATATTTTATTTCTGCTGATTGTATGTTTAAATTATTATTAATGTATATTTTATTTTTGCTGAACATTCGTAGAGATCTGAAGATAATTTAATTACAATTTGTTTTAGACGGGTCAAAACATTTTAAACTTCACTGGAATCCAATCGTCACATCACATATTTATAGCTTTCTTGATAATAATTTTATTGAAATGCGCCATTTTTGTACCAATTTCTAGCTCTATCACCCTACCATCGTAATCTCTCTTGAATGGTGCTCGCCACCTATCGGTCAATTTTCAAACTTCACTGCGCACCACATATTAACAGCAATTTAATCGAAAATATGTAAATTTTATTGTTGCTAAACCTTCCTTGAACTATGAAGATGATATAGTTAAAATTTGGTAGAGATTGGTTGAGTAGTCTTCGCGGTTAGTGATCAAAACAGAAAAATGGCTTGTCCTTTTATACGAGTATAATAATGTAGATTAAGATCTTTAGGGGTAAGTTTGTTTGCGACAATGTAAGAAGCATTGGGGAATTCGGGTTTTAAGGATTGGATAAGAGAAGAATTAGAAGGTTTAGTTGAGCCCGAGAGCTCAACTCCATATGTCCAAATAGGTCTGATAACTGTCATGTAAATGAGTCTTTTGTAGTAAATCGGAAGGTTTGAGCGTTAGTCTAGTAAATGTTGGAGAAGTCGAAAACGACGAGCAGTTTCCTGTTGTGTCTTGTATGTGGATTCCAAGTTGAATATTTGTACAGTTGAAGTCCTAAATAGCCGATCTGTTCAACAGGGATCAGTGGAATATTAAAACAAAATTTAATTTTTTTTTTTTAATGAAATTAATTAAATAAATAATAATAAATAAATAAATTAAGGCTTAGCGACCCGAAGGTCGACGCCAACACCACCAACAGTCGACCGCATACTTCCCTCCAATCCACTCCTTCATAGCCTAAATCCCCCAGGTCGGCCCTGACGCAATCCTCCCATCTTCGTCTCGGCCTACCCCTCACTAGTTTACCCGACGAATCATAACTGATTACTTTTTTCGGAATTCGATCATTATGCCCATTTTAAGCGTCGCGCTGCTATTACTTGAACTATATTTACCGGATATAATTCGCGCAGTTGTGAAGCCTTCTAAATTCTCCTGTTTCTTCGTCCTTTTTTGGGCCAAATATTCTACGAAGTACTTTATTTTCGAAAACATTAAGGCTTTGTTCCTCCCTTAACGTCAGCGGCCATGTTTCGCATCCGTAGAGAACTATTGGTAGTATAATAGTTTTGTATATCCTAATTTTTAGAAATGAATTAATGAAAATAAATTTTTTGGTGGGCTGCCGGAAGGAGAGCAGAGATAGCTGCAGTTGTCTTCGCATATTCGCATCTCTCTAATTAATTAATTTATAAATGAATTATTAAATAATAATTAAGATACAATTTCATTATATTATTAATTACACATAATATTATTAGTCATACTCTAATTATCGTTAGTTATTTTGGAGCTTTAATTGCTGGATACCTTTTGTTTCAATCACGAGTCAACCGGAAAAATGACATCCGAAGTCTATTTTATCATAACGGGTTGAATTATTGTCTGGATTTTCCGTCAGCTGTTTTCCCTAATGTTTTAGTCAAACAGTTAAGTCAAGAATTGATTCATAATGTTGGCAGCATTGTTAAACACTTTGAGCAGGGTCAGCATGTAAATTGAATAATCAATAATTCGTTTCTTGCAGTATTAATGATGTTTAAAACTCGAGTTTATCCTGCAATAACATTCAACAGTTAATATTAATTTTACAGTGTCTTTCTATATAAGTTCTTGTTTTCATTTTCCAATATTTATATATATATATATATATATATATATATATATATATATATATATATATATATATATATATATGTATTTTTTTTTTAAAAATATTTTCTGCATTCCAGACACTCCAGTCACATATCATTTCCCTTGAAGAATGGTGTCATAACTGGAGAGTTAAGATAAATCCCAGCAAATAATCTTTACCCAACGTCGAAAACCTACCTCATCCTGTCCTCCTGTATCCTTTAATGGAGTACCATTAAATAATGTAGAGTAGATAAGATACCTTGGATTTTATCTGGACAAGATTGAAAAGACAAGAAGCTGCACGTCGATTTCGACTGTTACAACACATACTTGACAAACGTTCAAATCTCCCGATTCACTACAAAAAACTCATCTATATGACGATTATCAGACCTATTTGGACTTACGGAATAGGGATGGGGATCCACCAAACCATCGAATTCTTCCCGCATCCAATCACTCCAATCCAAAATCCTTCGAAAAACCCTAGATGCTCCTTACTTTGTCACAAATGAATTGATCCACAACGACCTTAATATCCCATAAGTAGCTGAATTGGCACGAACCAGATACCTTTCCTTTCATAATAAACTCACTGCTCATCCAAATCCACTTGTTGCACAACTTGCTTCCCATTCCATTCATGGCAATCCTCCGAGGCGTCTGAAAAGAAGATGGCCCCGTGATCTTCTTTAGTAAATATTCATTAGAGTACTACCAATGTGTAGTTCCTCTACAAGTTTTATTCATGTCATTATGTCTCATATATACCGCATATTTACTTAATGTGTTTTTTTAAAATACAGTTGTAAATTTCTATTAATAAAAGAATTTAAAAAAAAAAAATTTATATTTTAGATTGTTCGAAAATAATACACTTCCTGAAACCACTGAAATTGAAAAAAAGAAAAAGAAAAATGAAAAATAACAACAAACAAACCAATAAAGATAAGAACTACATTATCAGTGCAGCAAGTATATAGTCAGGTTTCGTTCTGAAAAAACATAAAAATCATACTTCTGAAGATACTGTAGTTCGATAACACAACCATATTTATTAAGTTGTTACCGCTTAAAGTAATACACAAGTTCCTTGCAGACGATTGAAATACAACAGAATTCATCATTTGTTTAACCATTTATCATTTGTTCCCACGTTTGGGAAGGTTGGATCTTTTACTAATATTAATATTTTAAAATAATATTTCCATCTGATGAGAATTTTTTAATCAACTGAAACATTATGAACCTATTGTTTTTTTTTAAAATGATCTGAGGCCTATAGAAGAAATAAAGTAAGTTGTACCATTGAAAATGATTCAAATTTAGTTTAGATTTAGGTTAGATTTCAGAACTGATTGTAAACTATTAAGAGTTCATTACGAACCCAACATACGTTTTAAAACTAATAACTTACCTAAAATGTTAGCAGTATGGGTACGACATTTTCAACATTTGTTTAACACTGATGGAGAAACTGCCACGGAAAGGGTAGGAGAGATTAATTTCAATGATGACCTTATCGATGACACCACCGGAAAAAGAAGACATCGAAGAAATAATAATGTCATTATAAAACCATAAAGCACCAGGCATAGACGGAATACATGCCGAATTCCTCAAATATTGAGGAGATTCTGTGGTGGAACAGGTTTATTCCCTTATTTGGGATATATGGATCACTGAAAAGATGCCAAAAGAGTGGAGCAAGGCAATCTTGTGTCCAATTTTTAAAAAGGGTGATAAGATGGACTGTAAAAGTTACAGAGGTATTGCGCTTCTCCCTGTGATGTATAAGCTACTATCCATTGCTATAAAACAAAAGTCTCGTAAAATGGGCTGAAAACTTCCTTGGTGAATGTCAATGTGGATTCAGAACAGGGAGATCAACCATCGACCACATATTTTCTTATAGGCAAATCTTGGAGAAGTCCTACGAATTCAATATAGATCTACATCATCTATTTATAGACTTTAAAACAGGCATATGACAGTGTAAATAGAAAAGAAGCTTTAGCCGATTTAAGGGCACTCGGTGTACCTTATAAATTAATTAGGCTAATAAGTATGACGTGGCAAAACACGATGTATCAAGTTAAAATAAAAAATTCACTGTCAGAGGAATTCAAAGTAGATAGGGGCTTAAGGCAGGGGGACCCTTTATCCTGTGTAATTTTTAATCTTTGTTTAGAGCGAGCTGTGCGGGCTATCAGGACGAACCCCGGTGGCACCATCTATAACAGATTAGCGCAACACTTGGCATACGCTGATGACGTACTTATCACAGCGAGGACTAAAGCGGCCCTTGGAGGAGTTTTTCAAGAGCTGGAAGTAGCTTGTAAAAAAACGCGGTTTGCAAATAAACGAAGCGAAGACTAAATATATGTTAACGTCGCGAACCCAGTCTCAAGTTGAACAAATCCAGTTAAGGGAGTACAGTTTTCCAACGTGTGAACAATTTAAATACTTAGGGTCGCTAGTAACAAATAATAATGCTGTTATCGCGGAAATCAAAGGACGAATAGTGGCAGGCAACAGAAGCCTCTTCGGAGTTCAAAAATCTCTTAGGTTCAAAGATTGATCGCGTAAGGCTAAAATAACATCATATAATACTATTATCAGACCCGTTGTTACATACGCAAGCGAGACATGGCTGCTAACAAAAAGAAGTGAAGCGCTACTCCGAGTTTGGGAGAGAAAAATATTCAGGAAGATATTTGGCCCAAAATATCTAAATGGTGAATGGAGAATAAGAAAAAAATGATGAATTAATGGCATTGTTTGGTGAGCCAGATATAGTAGCCAAAAATAAAAAAAGCGAGATTAAGGTGGCTAGGACACGTGGAAAGGATGCCTACAGACAGATTTCCTAGAAAACTGCTAAAAGAAAAGCCAGAAGGTTTAAGAACTCGAGGGCGGCCACGAATGAGATGGTTAGACGACGTGGAGGAAGACCTCCGTCAGGCAGGTATTAGAGGATGGCGCCGCAAGGCAGCGGATCGAGAAGGTTGGAGGAAGCTTTTTGAGGAGGTCCTGGTCCTGCCTAAGGACTGTCGCACCGATTAAATAATAATAATAACTAACCTAAAACTTGTACCATTACAACTTTCTAAGATTGTTCTGTTTCTTGAGCAACGGTAATCACTTCAAAGGGGCTGAGTGTGCGCAGTAGGGTCTCCAGAATTTAGTGCCAATCAGCTGATACAACAGAATAAATAATTATCTGGATCAGCCGGATTCGAACCTGGGATTTAGGAGCCCAGTACTTGGGTAACTGAGTTATTGCACATCCACCCTAGTATATATAGTCCAGTCAATAAACATATTGAAGAGTGCATGAAATGTGCGATAATTTTTAACTTCAAAGCTTCGTTTGGAATAGTTAGAAGGTAAACATACTAAAAGTCCCCGCCCCTGGGGGGGAGGAGGGTGAGCTAACGTTGTGAAAGGAGAAGGTTCCATTTTTGAGTTTTTCGATTATATCTTGGAAACGGTGGACTCTAGGAAAATATGCTACAGATCAAAATTAAACCTAATAAATTTTCCTATAAAATTGTTTGTATGCATATTTGTCGAACGTTTAACGTTTTCGATATATACGTTATTAAAAAATTAATGATTCTCGAAAAAAAAATAATGTGTACCACACCCATTGTCAAACATTCGATTCAAGTGCCAAAAACGTGTATATATGAAATTAAAGATAGTTTAATGCTCTACAACTTTGATTGTGATATTTTTCTGAGAAACGATCGCGGTAGGGACTAGAAGCAAATGTTTGACAAAAAAAATTAGGTAACAATTATTTTATTTTGTGAAAATTATCGATTTTCAATAACGTATATCTCGAAACTGTTGAAAGTTGGACAAATATGTATATAAAAAATTTTATATGAAATTTAATTAGCTTTAATTTTGATTTGAAACATAATTTTCTTGAGTCCACAGTTTTCGAGATATAATCGTTTTCGAAAAATCGAAAAAACAAAAAAAGGGATTTTCTTTGTTTCCCACCACCGTTAGCTCATTCCCAGCGGCGGGAACTTTTAGTATGTTTATCTTGTAACTACTAACGAAGCCCTAATGTAAAAAATTATCACACATTTCAGCACTCATTGACTGGATTAATATGTTATTGGGCGATATTCTGAGATAATGTGGTTTTATTTTTTAATAACCTTTTACCTTATTTTCGACGGTAATACTCCTTCTTAAGTTTCCTATTTCAATCGTTAAAATTTTTTAAAAACCTTCCTATAAAGACCTGATTACTCAGCGTTCCTCTACCCATCTCCTGAACACGAAGTTCCAACCTTTCAACCAGTATACTCCCTCCCATAAACTTCCTTTAAAAAATTTATTATCAGTCAGGCCTCCAACGTAAATTTCATACCCATTCCTATTCGTAAATCTTCTTCCTTAACTTCTTCTAAATATCATATATTTGCCTATTTCCAAAGTAACCAATCTTCCACAAATATGTTAGTAGTGTATATATATTCTATTTTAATTGTTGATTATATATATATATATATATCATACGAAAAAACGCAATACATGGAAAATAAATCGTATTTGATCACAAAATACGGTGAAATCATGCAGGTCAAGCACTTTAAATACCATCCTCTGGTTTAAACAAAATCGCCAATGAACAGAGTCGTAAAGCTACAAAAGGCCTACAGATTAACATGGAATCATTACAACAAGAAGTGCATCTCGACAAACGCAAAACTGAGACACTATCAAACAGTGATTCTTCCGGAAGCCACCTATGCAGCAGAAACAATGGTCATTGATGGGCCCCAAAAATTAGAGAAATAGAAGAACAAAATTTTAAGGAAAATATACGGAGCAGTCAATAAAAATGAACTTTGGGATAGAAAGACCTCAGAACGAACTCTATCAACAGACCAGCATAGTAACAGATGTAATAAGAAAACGCCGAGCAAAATTTTACACGCACATCTTCAGGATGGAAAGCTCCAGATTGGCAAAGAAATTATTCAATGTTATAATGGCAAGCAAATGTTGCACAGAATGGTTAAAGGAGGCACAGGGGGATCTGCAGCTGATTGATATAGAAAGTTTTGAAGATCGTAACGAATGCCGGACTAAAATCAACAATATGGCATTTGAACGAACACAACAACAACCAGGAAAAAAGTTGACGCAAGACCGGAGGAGGAAATATTCCGAAAGCATTAAAAAAGACTCTGGGAGGAAATAATCTAAAATGAAGTGACCTCAACAGGAAAATTCGTCATAATAATATACATACATATATATATATATATGTATATATATATATACACATTTATATTGATTGACCTCCGAATTTAAATTTAAAAAAAAAAGTTTCGTATAACAATTTAAATGTCCAATTTTAAAGGACCGAATGTAAATATTCAGTCAAGGACGTGCTGAACGAACGAAGAGGCGATAAACATTTTAAATGGACCGGCGCAACATATTTGCATATTAAATGTCCCTTTAAATACAGTACAAATTATTTTTATCTTTAGAATTATATAATATTTAAATAGTGAATTTTAATGAAATTATAGCTATTTATAAAAATTATAAATCAATAATTATATACTTCCGAAGACACATGTTATTATGTATGGATCATACCATCCGATTTTTGTTAATTTAATTTTTAACACAAAAAAAAAAAAAAATTAATAATGTCTTGATTTATTCTCATTCTTATTTATTTTATTTTATTATTTTTTATTTTTTTTAGTTTAAGATTACCCTAAAATTTTGTTTGTTCTTTTTTATTATAATTTTTATATTTATTTAATTTATATTCAGATTATAACAATCAAGAAGCTGTATAAAACATTTTTTTTTTTTTTAAATCCCCTTATTTTTGTTTTGTTTTGTTAGGCTTAATATTTTACTTTTTCTCCTTGTACTGTAACAGAGTTACATTTTAAGTAATTTATAAGTGATAAATTTACATTCTAAAAATTTTTTGATTTCATTTATTTATTATTAGATGATGGGGTTTCATCTTTTCTTTGAGCCGGCCTAACCTAAACAACTTAAACTAAAATTAAAAACCTAAATTTATTCACACATCGTAATATATTTCTGCCAACGTTGGAGAACTTGACTTTCTATGATTTTATTGAACAAGTTATTCCCCGACAATTGTAATTTAAAATTTAAAATTTAAATGTTTTAGATTTATAATTTCTTTTATTGTCAGCAATTGAAGCTCTTCATTTATTAATTTTGACTTTTTCTTTTCGAATACAGTTCCCTTTACTATTTTTCTAATAATTCTATTTTGAAATGATTCCAACCGTTTTGTCATTGTCTTTGACAGATGAAGGAACAACGGGGCTCCATAGAGTAATGCCCGGCCTCATATTAAAAATTCAGATATGCCAATATTCAGATAACCATGTGCGGAATGAACGAAAGACAATAAACATTTTAAATGTTCCGGTGTAACATATTTACATTCTAAATACTCCTTAAAATACAAAACAAAACAAATTTTCATATTTAAAATTTTATAATATGCACTGAATTGAGAATTTTAATGCACTGATACGTATTCATAAAAAGTGTAACAATAATTATTATATTTTTCCTCGTGTCTCTTATTATTATAAATGGATCATAACATCAGCTGGTTGTTAATTTATTTCTCTACAGGTGAGGTTAAAAAAAATAAATACATGATTTATTCTTATGTTTTTATTTATTTATTTATTTTATTAAATATAAGATTATTCCAAAGATTCTTTTTTTTTTTTTTTTTTTTAAATATATTATTTATATTTATTTAATTTATATTCAGTTCATAACTATTTATATTGTTTTTTTTTTTTATGTTTTTAAACATTAGTGTATTTATACAGCTTAAATAATAATTTTAAATGAATTACGAAAACAGATTATTCCACATCAAATAATATAATTAATTGTTTTAATTATAATGATATTATGTTAATGAACACATTTTTCATTCATAATTAATTTAATTTTAATTATTATTTGTAAGCATCAGTATTTAATTATACAATAAATTAATAATTATAATATACCACTGAAATCCCAAATATCAAAATTTATTTATTATTATTATTTTATATTATATTATTAGGTAATTCATTTTATTTTATTTTAATTTATTATACTAAGGTAAATGTACAGGTAGTGGCTATAGATTCTGTAGATGCCATTTGAATAATTATGATGTTACAACAACGCAGCTAGGCTTTGAATCGCTTTAATTACAGTTTCAAACAAAGTAAATGTATACTCCACCATAGATGCAGTTTATGGATATTCATATTATAATTATAATAAATTAAAATAATGGTAATAACATTATGTTAAAAAAACATATTTTTCATTCGTAACGTATTTTATTTTAATTATTGTTTGTAAGCATCAGTATTTAATTATACAATAATTTAAAAACTATAAAATATCCCTGAAATCTCAAATATCAAAACGTAATTAAAATTATTTTATATTATATTATGTAATTCATTTTATTTAATTATTAATAATTAAGATGGGAACAACCCCCATTGGAATGACAAATAATAAACGTATTGAAGTATTTTACAATCGCATTATCCTGGAAAAATATATAACCAGCTTAAAATTAATCTTTTATTGAACGGGAATTCGATGTTGAATAACTGGTGTATGAACCTAAATGTTATGAGTGTCTCAGGAACCTTTGTTAAAAAAAAAAAAACTTCTTATCTCAATGATATTCCACTAATCCCAGTTGAACAGATCCGCAACTAGGACTCCATTTGGACAAACGTCTTACTTGGAATCCACATACAAGACTAAAGCGACAAGAAACTGCTCGTCGTTACAGACTACTTCAACATTTACTGGACAAACAATCAAAGCTCCCAATTAATTACAAAAGACTCATTTACATGACAGAGATAAGACCAATATGGACTTACGGAGTTGAGCTTTGGGGGTTTAATAAACCATCCAATTCATCCCGTATCCAATCCTTACAATCCAAAATCCTTCGAAAAACCCTCAATGCTCCTTACTATGTCACTCATAAACATCCATAAAGATCTAATTTAGCCCAAATCAGATACCAATCCTTTCATAGTAAGCTCAAAACCACTCAAATACACTAGTTTCTCAACTTGCTTTCCTTTCAATTTCCGATAATCCTCCGAGGTGTCTGAAAAGAAGATGGCCTAGAGATCTTCATGTGTAGAATTTTATTGAAGTGCTACTGATGAGTAGTTCTTTTCAAGTTTTGCCATGTTATTGTAAGCGTTTTTAACAAATTTACTTAATGTATATTTGTACAGTTGTAAATTTCAATAAATTGTAAATAAAAAAAAATCTTAAATATTTCCACTCAAGGTATGTTTGCCTTAAACAGATATACATCAGGTAAAACAACAACAAAAATTTTTAATTTCACCCTAACTGAGATAGACAATAAATCATATAATGGATATGCATATCTATAATCAATTGTTTTCCTGAATTTACATTTTAGAATTAAACTGATCAAATTACTTAAATCAATAATTAAAGTAAATTACCAATTAGTCATTATTTGAAACTTAAGAGAAAATAGGGGTTTCAAAACGTCACTTTTTTTTTATTCAAACCAATATATTAAAGACAATGTTTTAAAGAATAATTTAAAAGCAATGCTTTTTAAAAAAATTTAAAAACAGACAATGTTTAAAATAAAAAAATATTTTCTAAATTTATGATTGGGAAACTAGTCAAAATTCTGATCCAAATCTAACAGAGCTAGAGCGTATCAAAATGTTACATTTTTTAGAGTCATAAAAACGTTACAAAAAAAAAACTAAACGAAATATCCAAGTCAAAAAAAAAAAAAAAATTAAAATATCTTCCAATATAAGAATTTGAATTTGGTAACCCAAGGCAGTAGCGAACACTAAATTAATCGCGCCCGGAACGAATTTCAGTTTCATTCAGTAAAGCAAATTCATTGACGGGTGTAGTAAAAATGGGTGACCTCTCAGTGTACTCACTGCAGATATTATAAATTTTAATATAATCATAATAATTGACTTCATTAAACAGTAATACTTATAATATATCATAATATGTAATATTTAATAAAAAGATATGGGCCATGTATTATAATATGGGAAGGGAAATATAGTAAGCAATACGATATTAAAAATGAAGTGTTTCTCATCTTATATTATATCAGGGAGCGAAACTTACAATATTGTCACATGTCAAAATGAAACCGTCTCTGTGAATATTTTTTTTTTAACTTAACGTGTTAACTACTACTATAGTAATTATATGCGTAGTTGTTAATTAGGGAGAATTCAGCAAAAGACAAGTAAAATTGAACAAGTAACAATCATTGTCAAAGGCGAAAAACAGTAACGACTTTGGTTATCTAATGCTGATATGCCGGTTCCATAGCGACGTAAGTAGAAAAATTAATTCAGTGTAAGAAAGTGTCATTAGGGAACGATCAAATCCAATACTCAAAACATTTAAAATAAAAAATAAAAATAATTCAAATAAAACATATTGTTTTGAAGAAAAAGTGTAGAGTATCATAGAATATTATACAAAAACCTAACTACACATAACCTAATTTTCTTGATATATTCATCATAAGATATTCCGAAATAAATGAAGACTTAAATTATTAAATATAAACATTTTGACATGCAAGTTAATATGACAAGACTACCTTTATACGAAGAGTCAGGGCGGAGACAACCATACAGACTGAGGATGATACAATGACGTCATGGTCAACAACAACAATAACAAAATACACGCTAAACTACTAAGTAAAACAACACAGGCGATCACTGGACAACAAAACAACGAGTACTCGCCGACGGCAGCTTCAGACCGGGACTAGTTCGATCCCGTCCCACTCTCTCAGCTGTACCGGCTCGCTCGGCTAAGTTCGGAAGGGTTCGGGTGGCGTTCGGCAGGTCCATCAGCTGATCGGGGGTGGTCGCCTCTTTACGAATATCTTACTGCACTTTCAGTTGTTTTCTTGTAGCTACTATTTCACGAAAAACAAACAATTAATCAATTAGTATAATTTTTTTCTAATAAAAAAAATTATTTTGTTTTGTATTTTAAGGAGTATTTAGAATACAAATATGTTACACCGGAACATTTTTTTTATAGATACATTTATTGAAATTTACAACTGTACAAAATTTATACATCAAGTAAATGTGCTGTTAACTATTACAATAACGTGACAAAACTTAAAAAAGAACTACTCATCAGCAACACTTATGCATAAAAATTCTACACTAGAAGATCTCTGGGTCATCTTCTTTTCAGACGCCTCGGAGGATTATCAGGAATGGTGTGGGAAGGAAGTTGAAAAATTAGGGGATTTGAGTGGTTATGAAGCTTACTATGAAAGGATTGGTATCTGGTTTGGGCTAAATCAGCAACATATGGAACATTAAGATCTTTATGGATAAATTTATTGGTGGCAAAGTAAGGAGCATTGAGGATTTTGGATTGTAAGGATTGAATACGAGATGAAATGGATGGTTTAGTGGAGCCCCCAAAGCTCAACTCCGTACGTCCAGATAGGTCTAATCACAGTCATGTATATTAGTCTTTTGTAATTAATTGGGAGCCTTGGACGTTTGTCTAATAAATGTTGAAGTAATCTGTAACCATTGGTATAATTAAAATATTTTGTTAGCCCTTTACACCATTGCCTTATTTATAATAATAATAATGAAGTTATTTATTTATTCTGGACCTTAAGTCCCTTAAGAATAAAAAATGATGTACAACCAAGGGTATTCAGAGCCTTAAAATGGAATAATATTTTTATAACAAAATAACATATAATCATAATAAAATAAAAAAATAAAAAAAATATTTATACAAAGTAGCAGAAAATTTAAAATATTTTTTTGAAACAAAAATATTTCTTGAACATGAATTATTCATATATTAACCAACTAAAAATTGGCTATTGTCAGTTTTTGGAGGACAGGATCTGGGTGGATAGCAGGTGGTTAAAGAAGTGGTATTTGAAAGCGGAGTGGGTAATTGAATGACGAATGTTGAGAGAGATGTAGTTCCAGGGAGAAGAGGATCGTATTACGAAAGATATGTCGAAAGTGGCTGAGCAATGAAAAGGAGTATACAGATCTGATTGACGGGAACGGGTTTAGCGGGTAAGATCGAGGATTTGAGTTGAAGGAGTTTGGAAATGTAAGGTAGATGAGAGGATTGGATGGTTTGAAAGAGAAAAGATGCCAGGAAATACTGGCGAAGGGAGGAAGGAATGAGCCACTTTAACTCCACATGAAACTGCGAAATGTGGGTGCTTCTTGGGATCCCTAAAATTAAAGGGATAAAGCAGTTAAATAGTCTTTTGTGTCTAACTTCGAGATCCCCAGAAAGACCTCCATACACAGCACAGCAGTAGTCCAAGTAGGGGAAGATAAGAGAGGTAACTAGTAGTCTGCGGGTTTGTATTTACAAGAATCTAATTCTTGAAAACCTTGAAGAGCTATTAACAAAGACCCTCTCTCCTCTCTAACCCATTGTTGTTTACTTGCCTCAGTCCTCTTCATTTCATGACAGAGTTTTTTTGTTATTCATTTTTCCATCTGCCAAAATGTTCGCCATCGATGATTTGTCCGAAACGTTGGCAAATAAAATAAAATATGGAAAAATAATAGTAACCAGAAAATTGAAGTATTTGGGGGAAATAATATGTTACAACGGTTCTGAGAAAGAGTGTATCCGAGAGAAAATCATAAAATTAGAAAATTTAAGTTTCCAAACCGGTAAAATTGACAATAAAAGGAAAATCCCCTCCAATGCAAAATTAATTTATTACAACGTTGTGATAATTTCGTATGAGATGGAGATCACATGCCTACCCAACTTGGAAAAGCTGCTAAGAATAGAAAGGAGGATCTTAAGGAAAATCTACGGACCCAGGAAAACACAGGAAGATTACAGGCGAAAATCTAGCGAAGAGATAAACTGAGAAATCAAAGACCTGGAAACCGAGATTTGAATCAGAAGGCTGGTGTTCTCTGGGCACATGAAAAGGATGAAGGAGGAAAGATTGCACAAAAAGATCTTTAACAAAATATTTAGCAACGAAAGCATGGGAGGATACACGAAGCAAATCAGAGAAGGATTAAAGAACTTTAAAACTTCAGATGCAGACAGTCAGGATAAAGGCACATACGGGAAAACACACACAAAAAAACTCATCTATATTAGAAGAGAGAAAAAAGGGTACAAAGCGGTCCGAAAAAAAAAAAAAAAAAAATGCAGTCGAAAATCATGAAACTGCGAGGGGAAGAAAGAAAATAAAGATTCCCAAAGAAGCCTAGCCAATGATATTTGCGTGATCATAACTGGACGTTACGTGAAAAATAAAATTAAAAATATATTTTTGTTAATTTTTAAACATTGTGTTTACGTTTTTCTGACTAATACTACCCAAAATCTTTTTCAATAATTTCTTATGCATATTTACTAAAACCTCACTAAGTTGTATGGTTTTATTATTATTTTTTTTTTTCATAAATAAAGGAATCTAAATGAAACTATCTCATAAAAAATTCACATCTCCCTCCGTATAATAAGAACCAAATGAAGTACATTTTATTCAAAATATTTTTTAAAAAATTTCAATACACTTCTCTCAACGAATAGCCAAGTTTTCAATGCCAGATTTCAAATGTTTAGGTCATGTAATGGAACGAAGTTGGAAAAGTAATTTTTAATATAAGAGTCATATATAAACAATTTTCCTCGCATAAAGTTATCCAAACTCGGAAAAATTGCTAGTCTGTATGGGATTGATCAGGAGAATGTGCGTGATAAGGTAGTACTTCATAACCCAATTTCTTTAATTTATTTACGGTCTGCACTCCAATCCCATATCATAAAACTTTAAGAATGGTGTCGAAAAGGGAGAATCAAAATAAATCCTATAAAATAGCCTTCACCCTTCGTCATAAACCTACGATTTCCTGTCCTACAGTATCCTTTAACGATGATCCACTAATCCCCGTTAAACAGATCCGCTACCTAGAACTCCATCTGGAAAACGTCTTAGTTGGAATCCACATACAAGACTAAAACGACAAGAAACTGTCCGTCGTTATCGACTACTTCAACATTTACTTGACAAACGTTCCAACCTTCCAATTAATTACAAAAGACTCATTTACATAACAGTAATTAGACCAATTTGGACATACGGAGTTGAGCTTTGGTGGTCTAATAAACCATCCAATCTATCTCGTATTCAATCCTTACAATCCAAAATCCTTCGAAAAATCCTCAATGCTCCTTACTTTGTCACCAACAAACTTATCCATAAAGATCTTAATGTTCCATATGTTGCTGATTTAGCCCACACCAGATACCTATCCTTTCATAGAAAGCTCCATAATCACTCGAATCCGTTAGTTTCTCAACTCCCTTTTCCCACTCCATTCCTGATAATCCTTCGAGGCGTCTGAAACGAAGATGGCCTAGAGACCTTCAATACTTTGTAAGAAATAAAATATAACTTTGAATTTTTCTTTATCAATTAGTTCAACATCCTCATAAATACCGTAAACTTTTGAAGTTAGAACTTGTTCCGAAATTAAAATATTCTTATTTTTGGGAAAGAATAAAAAAACTGAAATGTCTACTGAAATAGTTTTGTAACCTAGATTTCATAAAAGGAGGAGGTCATCAATTCGAATGTATTTTTCTAAATGTTTGTAACGAGATTATTCCGTCAAAATGAATAGATTTTTTTTATTCTTTTTTTGATCGATAGGTCATAATTTAAAGGTGGTTCCCTTACAATTTTATTGAAATCAACTTTGCGCTTTATAAGAAAAAAAAAAAAAAAGTTTTCAAAATTAAACCTACATATACAAACTTGAATTTAAAAGTAAATAAAAATAAAATACACTCACTCACCAATAAAAATTTAAAAATAAAGTTCATTTTAGAAGAAAACTGGCGAACATTAAACCTACAAGTACAAATTTGAACTAAAAGTAAAAAAAAATTAGGATTGATTAATTAATTGCCACTTCTATTGAAATTATTTTATTAGAAAACTAGTTTCGAATGCTAAATATTTATCTTCTCTTCTAAAACACAAAATTTTCAACACATCAATACTATGTTACACGGATAATATATATTAAGTTTTCAAAAATGTAAGACAAGAAATCAAATATTCGTACTCACCTGAGGAGATCTAACAGATATCTAAAATATATCCATAGTGGAGGAATGGGAAAAGGCCTCCTCAATCAGCCCACGCCATATGTCCCGGTTCTCACAGCCACCATCCAGTTACGCACCCAAAGCAATGTCCGGGCATCACGCGCAACACCGTTTCGCCAACGCAGTTTGGGTCTTCCTTTTCGCCTGGTTCCATGAAGTTCCTCCAGCAATGTCCTCCTTGGAATGGAACCCTGATCCATCCTCACAAGGTGTCCAGCCCACCACAGCCTTCCAAGCCGAACAAACTTTACTATATTCGGTTCCCTAAAGAGAGCATATAGTTCTTGATTGGTTCGTCGACGCCACTCTTGTCCCTGCATAATTCCATCATAGATAGATCGCAGGATCTTCCTCTCGTGGATAAGTAATGCGGTCTTATCTTTCTTCATGAGTGACCAGGTCTCAGACCCGTAGCTCAGGACTGGGCGGACCAAGGTTTTATACAGCTGTACCTTGGTTGCTCTCGGAAGCAGGGAGCTTCGGAAATGGTTCCCTAGGCCATAGAAACATCTGCTTGATTTGCTGATCCGTGACCTGATTTCCCCAGATATGTTGTTATCCACATCCACTTGACACCCGAGGTACACAAATTCGTTAACTTTCTCAAATTTGTAATCCCCAATTCTGACTTCTTCGCCCTGTACTGCCCGTTCTCCTGATGCCATGTACTTCGTTTTCGCGTCGTTTATTACCAAACCCATTCTCCTGGCGTTCTCAGCAAGGAGAAGGAACGCATTTGAGACAGCCTGAAACGATCGGCATACCCAAGCAGCTGAACCGTTTTATTAAATATGGTGCTTCCCATTTGGATTTGGGAACTTCTGATGGCTTTTTCAAGGCCGAGGTTAAAAAGAAGGCAGGCCAATGCATCACCCTGACGGACACCCCTACTTGAGAAGATTGGCTCGGTCATCCCGCCTTGGACCCTTACGTAGCATTCTACACCCTCCATCGTAACCTGACACATTCTTAAGAGCTTTTGGGGTATTCCAAGTTCTTCTAGTGCGATATAAAGTTCTTTACGATCAATACTGTCGTAGGCACTTTCAAAGTCTTTGAATAAGTGGTGGGTTCGGATGTTGAATTCCCTACTCCTCTCCAGCACTTGTCGGAGGGTGAAGACCTGGTCCACGGTTGATTTGCGTTTCCGAAAACCGCACTGGTAGGGACCCACAATTCTTTCAGCCCATGGAAGGAGGCGCTCAAAGAGGACAAGAGAGAGGATCTTATATACTACTGGAAACAGTGATATGCCACGATAATTACGACAGTCTAGCTGGTCTCCCTTCTTGTGAATAGGGCAAATTATCGTTTTGTTCCAGCTCCGTGGCATAGTTTCCTTCACCCAGATAGAGGTGAGGAGATCCTGGAGTGTCTTGGTCAGTTCCATCCCGCCCTGCCTGAAGAGCTCCGCTCCAAGGCCGTCGTAGCCTGGCGCCTTATTATTTTTAAGCCTGGATATGGCTGACATAATTTCCTCTTCATCAGGTGGATGTAGATCCTCAATTGGAACTGGGCGAGTTGAGAGTTGGGGAGGAGGGTCCCCACCGTTGAGGGGATCTCGGAAGTATTGGTGCCATCTTCTAAGGATTCCACCTTCATCACTCAATAACGATCTATCCTCAGCTCTGCATGCATTTAATCTAGGCTGAAAGGGCTTTCTTCCAGTGTTTATCTTCTAGTAGATCTCGTTATTGGTCTTCAGGGTCTGGGCTTCTTGCAGCTGTTTGTTCCTCCATCACCTTTTCTTCCTTTGAAGTAGCCTCTTTACGGAGCTTCTTCGACGTCTGTATTCCTCAGTGCTTGCTCTTGTACGTCGATGAATCATTAGCCTGTAGCTCTTGTTTTTGGCTGCATTTGCATTAAGACATTCCATATCATACCATGGGTCATGCGGCTCCCTTTCCCGAAAGCCAAGGACTTCCTCCGCAGCACCCGAGATAGCATCTTCTATTGATTTCCAATGACTATCAATGTCGTAGTCCAGAGGGGCATCCAGTTGCCTAATAAATTAATCCACGCGATCCTCATATCTCCTCCGTGTGTCCTCGTCCTTTAATCTCGGAACGTTAAATTTCTTGGCTCGATATGCTGGCTGTCTTTTTACAAGTGATATCCTATCCCTCAGATGAGCTCTCACGAGATAGTGGTCCGAGTCTACATTTGCTCCTCTGTATACTCGGACATCCATGAGGTTTGTTTTGTTGCGTGATGATATGAGGATGTGGTCGATTTGATTAGTGGTCTCTCCCTTCGGTGATCTCCAAGTTCCCTTATATATGGTTCGGTGGGGAAACAGCGTTCCTCCAACAGTCAGATCATATGCTTCTGCAACATTGACTAGTCGATGTCCATTATCATTAGAGACTTCATAAAGGCTGTGTCGACCAACTGTAGGACAATAATACTGCTCGCGTCATACATTAGCATTCATATCGCCAGCAACGATTTTCATGTCATGTTTAGGACATTGGTGGAGAGATCTCTCGAGTAATTCGTAGAATTCGTCCTTATCATTTTCGGATGCATCTTCAGTCGGAGCATAGGCGCTTACTATTGAGTATAATTATGCAAATTCTGGGGTTAATTGGTTTGAAGTCCAAGATAAGCTGTTGGAAATGCCTGTTCACCACAAAACCAGTGCCACATACATGGTGTCTTTCGTGCCCACTGTAATAGATGGTATGATTCCGCTTCTGGAGAATCCCGGATCCTGTCCATCGTACCTCCTGGATAGCAGCTATGTCGGGGGTTATACCTTTGGGATTACTCCAATGACTAATTGGATTTTTGCGTTCCTATTTGAAACAAATTTAAAATGGGGCTATTAAAAATGTTTAAACTTGTCATTTAAACAAAATCTGGAACGGTTTTAAACGATTTTATTTTTTCTAATGATTCATAAATATTTAATTAATTAGTCTCCTAATAAAATAATTCCAATAGAAGTGGCAATTAATTCATCAATCAATTGTATTGATCCTTGTATACCATTATGCGTACCTCAAGTAAAAATGATTATATTTAATCATATTTAAATGACTTCAAAACAAAGAGCATTAACGGACTATCAATGAAATTATCGATACTTATATATCTATTTACAATTTAAGATCAATTATTTTTGGAGTTGGTGCCTACAAAAAACGAACAGCAATCGAAACAAAGCTGATAAATTGTAAAGAAGTGCAAAATTTTTGTTGCAAAGGCAGGATTAAACTGCACTTCTCGGCTGGCACCGAATCCGAAAATAACTGATCATAAATTGTGAATAGGTATATAAGTATCGATAATTTCGATGATTTTCATTTAATTCTCTTTGTTTTAAAGTTATTTAAATACTATTTTTTTACTTTTTGTACAATAGTTTGTACATGTAGGTTTAATCTTGTAATCGGATTTTTTTTTTTTTTTTAAAATAAATTTTATTATAAATACATATTTATATTTTTTTTTTTTTTTTTTTTCTCGATACAAATCTTTGAATAGAAAATTTTAGAACAAAGATTATTCTAGTTTTAAATATATGATAAATGGTAAGTGATATTTAACTTTCAAGAGGCACATATAACAATAAAATGAAGATATATTTTCAAAGTGCTAAAGATTAACAAATACTTTTAATTATAATCCAGCTGTTTCACACAGGCTTAGTCACACGACCGTTGTTTATTTTGTTTAGCCTGTGTTGTATCGATTCCTAACGGCACCCTCTTTCGTTGTTTTTTTATGGATTATCCACGCCTTATGTTTTTATGCAAAAGAAATCGATTGATACTTTATTATCAATCAGCTGATGATAAAAGAATATTTTCCTTATCGATATTTTCTCCTTGTATTTAAATTAATTTCAATCTAATGACTATGTAGAACAGATATCGCCAGTTTTATGCAAAACATCGATTTTTCAGGTGGAAGTTGTTTCTTATCATTGGATTTTTCAATTCATACCTATCTTCCTGAATACAATCAGCAAATGTGCTGAATACAATTAGAAAATGTGCTGAATACATAATACATTAGACGGTGACATCTAAGGCATGAGGAAGTCCTGTACCGATTGGTACCTGCTTCTGACATTATTTTAGGTTATTCATAACTTAAGGAGACACCTTATCCAACTCATTTATAATATTAGGTACGTATTGTTTGAAATATTTATAGTGGCCATATTTTGTATGATCTTTTGGGATGGCCATGAAGTTGGTCGTGAAATATTCTGTATTTTGTTTTGATATGGCCTGTCACAGTGGCAATGAGCAAGTCTGTCGAAGTGGATGTAATTAGATCGAAGGTACATATCGCACAACCTGTGGAAGGAAGACATAACTGCGAAATTGGGTTTAAAAGATTACTAAGATTCATACGTCAGAACTACTAATACGGGTAGAAACATCGATTGAATTGTAGCCTGGCCAATCAAGGGTAAAGGCACCAGTAGTAGACACTATTGTAAGGCTCTTGTAGTAATTTTAGTGGAACATATATGAATTCGCCTTAAGTTCCATTTTTTTCTTACATATGCCCAATAGCACACTTATTTGTCCTAAATTATTTTATTTTTTTTAACTCTTATCATTGATTTTAATGTTGTTTTAAAACAGTTTTTAGGAAAATATTTTTTCAATTATAGGAGACACCTGTGTACCAGTAGTAGACACTTCACTTACCAAAAATATTTAACTTATTTCTCATCAAATATGCCCCCACATACGAGGTGTGATCAAAAAGTTCCAGGACTTTTTATATACTATGGGAATGCAATGTCTCACAGCGATGCGGTTGGCAGCATTGTATTGCCTGACTCAACAGGAACACAGCTGTGTTTGCAGATCAATCATAACATCACTGAAAGTAACATTAGCACAGTTTGTTTGAGGTTAGTTTTATAAAGTTTGGCTATTTTATGAAAATGAATGTGAAATAAGAGCAACGTGTTTGTGTGAAGTTTTGTGTGAAACTGAACAAAACGTTTTCTGAAACCTTTTTGATGTTACAAGAGGCTTTTGGTGAAGAATGTCTAAGCCGATCATGCTGCCATGTGGTGGTTCAAGAGGTTTAAAGATGGCCGAACATCCACAGACGACGATGCTTGTTCCGGACGCCCTTCAACGTCAATCAATGATGACAATGTTGCTAAAGTGAACGCTCTCGTACGATCAGACCGTCGACTAACAATCCGTGAAATGGCAGAAGAGTGTAACATTTCCTTTGGGTCATGTCAGGAAATTTTAACTGAAAAACTTCAAATGCATCGTGTTGCAGCAAAGTTTGTGCCAAAACTGTTGACTGAATACCAAAAACAACACCGAACTCATGTTTCTAAGGAACTTCTTCAAAAGGCAAATGACGACGAAAGCTTCTTGAAACATGTCATTACGGGAGACGAGACATGGGTTTTTGGTTACGATGTGGAAACAAAAGCCCAATCATCACAATGGACATCAAAAGGTTCTCCAAGACCCAAGAATGCACGCCAAGTCAAATTAAATGCGAAGGTCATGCTTACGGTTTTCTTTGACTGTAAAGGTGTTGTCTACTATGAATTCCTTCCACAAGGTCAAACAATTAATCGTTTTGTTTATCTTGAAACCCTCAGAAAATTGCGTAATGCTGTGAGAAGAAAGAGACCTGAGCTGTGGCAAAGTGGTGATTGGGTCCTTCACCATGACAATGCTCCTGTTCACTCTGCATTAGTTATCCGTAACTTTTGTGTAAAAAACGCAATGACTGTCATTCCTCAGCCCCCCTACTCACCTGACCTGGCTCCAGCCGACTTTTTTTTTTTTTCCGAAGCTCAAGAGACACCTGAAAGGACGAAGATTTCAAACAGTTGACGAAATTAACAACGGAGCTGCTAAACATCTTTACAAAAGAAGAGTTTTCTGGGGCCTTTGATCAGTGGAAACACCGGTGGGAAAAGTGTGTAGCTTCCCAAGGGGAGTACTTCGAAGGAGACAAATTTGAATAACCTGTATGTTGTATGAATAAATGTATAAAAATTCAGTCCTGGAACTTTTTGATCACACCTCGTATGTTGTTTTTACCAAGGAACTTGGATTTTAAAAAACAAAATACTTTAAAAATTAAAAAACAACATATTTTTATTTAAATTAGGAAGGAAAAAAAATACAAAACTTCTACTCTCATTTTTGTGTTAGTAATTCAAGTTTAGTCTCTTGGCCTTAGATAAAATAACTTATATAAAAAAGGAAATTGATTTTTTAATATATTCTTCAATGAAGGAGTTACATATATTGATAAATAATTGTATTAAACAAAGCATTTACTTCTCTTTATTAATAGTAAAAACATGTGACATGTTTCGGGAAACAAGGTCCCATTATCTATTCTACTTTTCTCTATTTCCATTTCTATCCTACCATCTTCAGATGGTAGAAGATGGTAGGACAGAAATGTCTGATAATGGGACCTTGTTTCCCGAAACATGTGACATGTTTTTACTATTAATAAAGAGGAGTAAATGCTTTGTTTAATACAATTATTTATCAATATATGTAACTCCTTCATTGAAGATACTATTATAAATAGTGGATGGCATAATGAATAACCACTTGAAGAATTATAGTGTAGAAGATGGTAGGATAGAAATGGAAACAGAGAAACGTCTGATGATGGGCCCTTGTTTCCCGAAACATGTCACATGTTTTTACTATTAATAAAGAGGAGTAAATGCTTTGTATAAAACAATTATTGATTTTTTAAGTTGTACAGCCATTGCAAGCACAAGGTATTTTCACCCAACGAAAACGATTCAAATAAATAAAAATTTAGAATACAGGAATATATTTATTAATAAATTTAGTCAATAAAAAGATATAGTTGTAAAATCGTAAATTAGTCCAGATCCAAGCTGAATGGAAATCAGATACTTTGCCTTACTGCTCTTCCCCCAAATATCAGAGGATTTGGTAGTTTTGTTAATTTTTTTTATTTCTTACCATCGTCCTCTTGGATTCCGGAAATTCAAAAACTGTTCTTAATCTAACTACCAAAAGTAAGACACAAGCTAAGATATTTCTGTCAATCCCCAAAACTTCACAGACCACCTTTCCTCCTGGTAAGTTTTCTTGCCTGCTATCTTTTGATAATATTGACGGTAAGCATCTCAAGAGACTACGCATGGTATATGTCTTTGGTAAACAGAAAAATTTATTGTTTCAGTAGGTAGACATGTTTTTGATCCACCAATATACACCTCTGTCTAAAACTGGAACGAGCGAGAACAGCAGTGTCCCAATAGTAGACAGTTAGTTTTTTACTTGAGGTACAGATGTCCAATTAGGATGAGTATGCCACTATTGAGATTATTTTTTTTAGTTTCGAATGCTAAACATTCATCTTCAGTTCTAAAAAACAATAAAATTTTCAACACATCAGTCGAAATCAAGCATAGGCACTCACCTTCGAGGTAACTAGTTAGTTTTTTGGCTCATTCAAACAAAATTTTCGATAAAAAATACTTTATTTAGTGACTTAATTGTGTACACTATTAAAAACAAAAAATGTAACAATAAAAGAATAATTGACGAAAATCTAACTAACCTATTTAAGGGAAGAGCCTTTTACGACACTGCTAGTTAAAAACTGCCCTAACGTTTCCACTGCTGGTAGAATCTGCTACTGCTTTATAGTGGCAGCACAGTAAAACCTAAAGTTTAATATGGGACCCAATTCAAATTGTTCTGACGGTTCTAACTCTTATTTTTTTAGGATGAAGTTTCAAGTGTCTACTACTGGTGCCTTTACCCTACAAGTTCTTATGAATATTACTTATTCCTATGGTTATAACTTTGGTTGAAAGAATTTGATTTCATTTTCTTGCTTTTCCTTTAAAATATAATTTTTTTCAGTTGCGCCTATGTTTCACCGGATGAGCGATACTTCAAAATTTAATAGTGTTTTTACTATTTTTTTTTTTTTTAATTTCAAAATTCCAATGATATTCCATTAATCCCTGTTGAACAGATCCGCTACCTTTGACTCCACTTGGACAAACGTCTTACTTGGAATCCACATACAAGACTAAAACGACAAGAAACTGCTCGTCGTTACAGACTACTTCAACATTTACTAGACAAACGATCAAAGCTCCCAATTAATTACAAAAGACTCATTTACATGACTGTGATTAGACCTGTTTGGAGGTAAGGAGTTAAGCTTTGGGGCTCTACCAAACCATCCAATTCATCTAGTATCCAATCCTTACAATCCAAAATCCTTCGAAAAATCCTCAATGCTCCTTATTTTGTGACCAATAAACTTATCCATAAAGATCTTAATGTTCCATATGTTGCTGATTTAGCCCAAACCAGATACCTATCCTTCCATAGTAAGCTCCATAACCACTCCAACCCACTAGTCTCCCAAATTGCTTCCCACTCCATTCCTGATAATCCTCCGAGGCGTCTGAAAAGAAGATGGCCTAGAGACCTTTTAGTGTAGATTTTTATTGAATTGCTACTACTGAGTAGTTCTTCACAAGTTATATACATGCCATTGTATTCACTATCAACACATTAACTTGATATATATGTTTTTGTACAGTTGTAAATATCAATAAATGAGAGGAAAAAAAAAAAACTCATGATTCTGTTTCAGCATTCCTTAAAAGTTATGTTTTTACCAATTCTTTGGTGTTTGGCTACAACTCTTATTTACGTTTATTTTATGGATTTGTATTTGTTTCTGTATTTTATTAAAATTCTCATAACAAATTCAATAATTCCGTTGTATCGATATATCGTTGACATGGCAACAGCTGGCTTTTGTCAATTTTATCTGTTTCTTTGGTATCGATGCCTAGCAACGACTGTTGTTTATTCCTCTGTGCGCATACTCCATTATCAATTTTGGTATTATCATACTGCGACACAATTCATGCCCTCCAATATACTTTGACAACAAACCAATCCCGCAGACTAAAACTGTAACGACTATCATTCGTTGGAGGTAGGACATGGGCCCTTCACCTTAAACAGACGCGGCTTTCTATAAATAAGCGTCAACGAATCTTGTTCTCCTTATTATATAGACACTGCTTTACTTAAAACGATTTAGACTTATGCATCACAGATTTACCAATAAAAATAATAACATATAGGGGAAGGTGCTGTACCAGTGGACAATTTTCACTTATAATTTTTTTCTAATTTTCGGTGATTTATTTATCCGAGTGGTTATTGTAGGATTAGATATGAAATTTAAGAGGCTATCGAACCCTGGTGTCTTTATTTTGAAAAGTTTTTTTTTTTTTTTCTCATTTATTGATATTTACAACAGTACAAAACAATATACATTAAGTAAATGTGTTGATAGTGAATTCATTGGCATGTAAATAACTTGTGAAGAACTACTCACTAGTAGCACTTCAATAATATCTACACTAAAAGGTCTCTAGGCCATCTTCTTTTCAGACGCCTCGGAGGATTATCGGGAATGGAGAGGGAAGTAAGTCGGGAGACTAGTGGATTTGAGTGGTTATGGAGCTTACTATGGAAGGATAGGTATCTGGTTTGGGCTAAATCAGCAACATATGGAACATTAAGATCTTTATGGATAAGTTTATTGGTCACAAAATAAGGAGCATTGAGGATTTTTCGAAGGATTTTGGATTGTAAGGATTGGATACGAGATGAATTGGATAGTTTAGTGGAGCCCCAAAGCTCTACTCCGTATGTCCAAATAGGTCTTATCACAGTCATGTAAATGAGTCTTTTGTAATTTATTGGAAGCTTAGAACGTTTGCCTAGTAAATGTTGAAGTCTGTAACGACGAGCAGTTTCTTGTCGTTTTAGTCTTGTATGTGGATTCCAAGTAAGACGTTTGTTCAAGTGGAGTCCTAGGTAGCAGATCTGTTCAACAGGGATCAGTGGAATATGATTAAAGGATACTGTAGGGCAGGATGTCGTAGGTTTACGACGAAGGGTAAAAGTTATTTGATGGGATTTGTTTGGATTTATTTTTATTCTACAATTTTGACACCATTCTTGAATGTTAGTAATATGAGATTGTAGTGATTGGGATGCAATGAAAGGATTATTATTTACTGATAACACACATGGTGAGGACAGTGGTAGGATGAGTCGGGATGTCAGCTGTATACACCGTGAAGAGGATGGGACCTAGGATACTGCCTTTTTGAAAAGTAATTTTATTTTTACAGAAAATAATGTTTTGTAACTTACTGATTAGTGTCCATAGGTACCTCCCCCTTTTGTACCTGTGGGCACTAGTGGTTGTACCAATGGACATTAATATCTTCATAGGTTTATAGGGATAATAAAAAGGATATTTAGATAAACACATCAGCAACAATTTTTTATAAAATTTTCTGAACAAAATAGAATATTTAAACAAGAAAAATCGACTTCATTGTCGAACTAGAAGGCCGGCTAGAAAGGTGATAGCAGTAAATTTAGCGTATCAAAGTAAATAGAAACTGAACTTATTTTAAAACCTTTTAACAAAAATAAATCTTTTATGTAACTATAATTATTATTAACGAGTGTCACAGACTTTTTTATGAAAAAAATCGAATCATTAGAGATCATATCCATGGAACGATGTAGGAAAATGTAATTGTTTACATAATCTCCCAGTGCCAGTTATAAAAGATGGTGGTGTTAATTTTCTTTTGATATCTCTTATTTCAATTTCATAATCAGTAGCGATGTCCGGAAGAATAAATTTTGGGTTCTATCATTTGATGAAATTTTCTTCAAGTAGCAAATGTTGAACGTGAACGAGTCTACGTTTTCTTTGATCAAAGCTATAAAATGCTTTGCAACACAAAACATAGCTACCAACATATATTTCTTTATCTTGTTCATAATCATTTATCAATTCATCCAAAAAGTTACAATCTTCGCTTGATGGATCAGCCAAGAACACATTTGTGAAATTACCATCTTCACTAGTTGAATAGTTTGTTATAAATAGTGAGTGGCGAGTTTTCTCCTCTTAAAAAATGGTTATATGAACAGTAGGTATCGAAATTTAGGCATTTTATATCACGCGGAATGCCTACAAACTTTTCCGCAATATTTATAATTGAAATAATGAATTAACAAACAAAGAGAAAAATCTGTTGTACCTATGGAAACTTTAACCATCTGTCCACAGGTTCAGCTGGCAATGGTGTTCACAGGTACAACTTAACGCCATGTTGTGCAGAAAGCTCTGTTTCACAAAACCTGTAAGAGGTAACTGATATGAAAGCATATGAAGTTATGATACATTTATCGGACAACCAAATGAAATATTACCGCCTAGAAAATTTCTAAGTGCAGGTCTTAAAAAATTTAAAATCACTGGTTGGATTGGTCAGGATTCGGAAAAAAAAAGCTTAAAAATAATAATTTCTACTAAACTGTAGATCTGACAATCTTGAAAACACACGTGCAACTGCAAACAGATGGTTGCAACACTACCAATCTAACAATTTCAATTTCCCTCCTCCCACTCTCTCTTAATTAAAAATGTCCACTGGTACAACTGTGCTTTAGGTACAGCATCTTCCCCTACAAACTACAAACATTTCAATCATAATCACTGCGACTAATGTTACAATCTCTGTGATAACTAAATTATAAATCACTGCATACGGAACTACACCCGCTGTACAGGACCATTTAAAAACAAAATACAGAATATTTCATGGGATACTTCATGATGATTCCAACAGACGCATACAAAACAAGGCCATAACCAATTCTCCAGACAATACGTTCCGAAGGCTGAAAAGGAGTTGGATGAGGGATCTTCTTTAGTAACATACATCCTAAAATAAAGTCTCGAAGAGGTACAAATAGGCAATGTCTGGTTTCCTTCATGTTTTACATTCCTTCGTATTATTTGTTATGTATTCAGCACATTCGCTGAGTGTCTAGAAGACAGATGTGAATTGAAAAAAAAAAGTTTGAAAAAAAATTGCTGTAAAACATAAAGCTCTTTTCAAAGGGTTCACTTTATTTAGAAGTCATTGCACATGTGTACATCAACGTATATGCAAAATTTCTTTGATTACTGGATCACATTGCTCTAGAAGCAAAAATTAATCTTTTATATGTCTAGTAAGGAGTACTATCGAGGACAATGTTCCCTCCCAATGTTGTTCGTAGCTGTCTCGATTTATTTATACAGCGAAAATACAGTATGTTTAACATTTTCTTTAAATCTATCAAAAATATTTTGTGATATTGGGTTGTTTCACATGAAATGTCCGATTTTATAATATTTGAAATACATAGAGGATTTTGCGAGTCTCTGTTGTTGAAAAAGCTCGATACATGGGAACCTCACGATCTCACTGAGCGACAGCAATTGAAACGTCTTGAGACCTGCGTTTCGTTGCTTGCTAGGCAAAAAACCGACCCTTTCCTTGAAAGAATAATAACTTGCGACGAAAAATGGATTGCTTATGACAATCAGCGTCGGTCAGGGCAGTGGTTAGACATCGACGAAAGCCCAGGACAAATGCCAAAACCAAATTTGCACCCGAAAAAATTGATGGTTACAGTATAGTATGGCTAGAATCATACATTATTCCTTTTTGCCTAGAGGTGAGACTATTACCTCTACAACCTACTGCAATGAAATTGGCCAAATGCACGAAAAATTATTGAAAAACAACCTGGATTGGTAAATCGAAAGGGCCCTATACTCCTATACGACAACGCTAGACCCCACGTTTCAAAACTTACCATGCATAAATTGAAAGAGCTGGAGTACGAAGTTCTTCCGCACCCACCATATTCTCCCGACTTGTCTCCAACAGATTATCACCTTTTCAGGAATTTAGACAACTTCTGCAGAGGAAAAAATTTTTGCAAATGATGCTGAAATCAAAAGTGCGTTTTCAGATTTTGTTTCACTTCAAAGCTCAGAGTTTTTCAAATCCGGGATAAAAAAGTTGTTGTCACGTTGGGAAAAATGTGTAGAAAAAGAAGGTAAATACTTGGAATAAAATTATATTGTTTTCATATTGTATTTTTACTAAAATCCCTATACCTTGAAAACGGACATTTCATGTGAAACAACCCAATATTTATTTTAGGTTCTATATGTTCTTAAGATTCTACAAAGAATTGTCTAATGATGGCTTAATCGTCATTTTTGACCACCTAACCACTGCAATTTTAATGAGGTTAAAGATTACTGTTGAGCGTGAAAATATTATTGAAGTAATAATGCTTAGTTCCATACTTCAATGCAAGATTTTTATCTTTAAACAAATGTAAATCAATTATTAAATAAAACAAAATCTAAGTTCTTTACTTATGAGAGAGGGCGAAGCCGTGACGGGTGATGCTGATTAATTTATTATAAGATACTGTACAATTTAATGGGTCTGCCGAAAAAAAAAATTTTTTTGAGCCCAAGACTTCCATTGAAGTCCTATACTAGCATGGGTGGGAGGGTCAAGATTCATTGTGTGGGTCTGCCAAGAAATAAATTTTAACCCAACCAGGTGGGATTTGAACCCACGACCTTCTGGTTACGAGCGCGCTGAGCCCCTGCCCCAACTCACTCTGCCATTTGGTCCCCGAGGTTAGATTTTATATTCACATATTAATTTGTTATACATATTTACGTATATAATAACCTAATGGAGTACTATACCCTACTAGACGTACTATTATACATTTTAAAAACTTTAAAATCGCCACTTCGGAAATTTTGTCGCTTAGAACGTTTTTCGGTGGAGCCATCAATAGTTTCATATAATTTTAAAAATTCCGGAAAAAGATGCATTTTCTCATATTTTTTTCAATACTAACATAATAAAAAAATTATAGCGAATTTACTGTTATTGCAATAACCAATAAAATACTAAAGTCAAAAATTTTGAGATTTTAAATTTTATTTCAGCTGTCTTAATTCATATATTTCCATATTTGTACTTATAAATATAATATCGTCCTAATTTCTGAACTTAAACTATGAATTAAAATAACTTAAATAGCATTAATTATGTGTTCAATGTCAAGGCTTGTTTACCCATTACGTAAACCGGGAGCCTATTGCGCCGTAGAATGTAAAATCTCGATATGTTTTCTTAAAGGCAGCCCTTGATTGTTCAAGGAATCACCAAGAATAGACCAAACAGACTCATAGAGAATACCAAGTCACTTTCTTTTGTTCGATCTCAAAACTAGCTCATGACAAACAATCGACGTTTAGTAATCAGCTGTTTTAAAATTCATATAACATTGTGTTTGTCTTAATGTTACACAATATTCAGCTTAAGTATCTAGTGATGTGTCAGCACCAAAGTTTTTCGATTTTTGAAACCAGTACTGCAGTATAAAAAAAAATTGCAGAGATAAAATGAATTATTTTTTTTAATTTTTTAATTTTTTTTTTTTTTTTTTTTGGGGTGAGGAAAAGAATATTTTAAGTTGAAACAAGCCAAAGGAAATTTTGCTCGAATTTGGTTTCTTTTCATAGAAATTTTTCCATGACATATTTGTTCCATATAATTGATCTTTGTTAGAAAAAAAAAAGATCTGTTTAATATGATAAAGGTAGTGAATATTCATGTTCACGCCCTTAAATACGAAAATATTCACACGCACAGATGTGAATGCGCACTCCTGTGAATAATTTTGTATTCCTACTCGACCGTGTTAATAGAAATTTATTCTTGTTCGACGGCCTGAATACGAAAATACCTTTAAATATAAAATCAAGGGTAATGAGAATTCGAATTTCCCATTGTTGTTGAATAAATGATAAGTTAACGAATTTAAATGTTTTAAAATACTTTTCTTTCCTTCTTTTTTTTTATATACACATATATTTGTCTAACTTTCATCGATTTTGAAGATATACATTATTAAAAATCGATAATTTTCGAAAAAAAAAAAAAAAAAAAAAAATGTTTACCTCACTTTTTGTGAAACATTTGCTTCAAGTGATATATGACACGTATATATGAAATTAAAGTAAATTTAATGTTCTACAACTTTAATTCTGACATTTTTTCTGAAAAACGATCATGGAAGGCACTAGAAGCAAATGTTTGACAAAAAGTGAGGTAAAAATTATTTTTTTTGCAAAACATTGTGAAAAAGGTTGGAAGTTCAACAAACTTTTTAAGTTCGAGCTAACGGTGGGGGTAGGGGAGAAGGTCCCATTTTTAGATTTTTCGAATGTATCTCGAAAACGGTGGACTCTAGAAAAATATGTTACAAATCAAAATTAAAGCTCATTAAATTTCCTATACAATTAACTATATACCTATTCGTCGAAATTCAAACGGTTTTCGAGGTGTAAGTTAATGAAAATCGATAATTTTAGAAATAAAAAAAAAAAATGTTTACCTCACTTTTTTTTAAACATTTCCTTCAAATACAAGAAACGTATATATGAAATTAAAGTAAATTTAATGTTCTACGATTTTGATTCTGACTTTTTTTCTGAGAAACGATTGTGGAAAGTATTAGAAGCAAAAATTGAGGTGACATTTGTTTTTTTCCCGAAAATCACCTATTTTCAATAACGAATATCACGTAAACGGTTAAAATTACAACAAATTTATATATAATCAATTTTATGGGAAATTGTATTAGCGTTTATATTTATTTGAAACATATTTTTCTATAGCCAACCATTTTCGAGATATAATTGAAAAACCATAAAAATTGAACTTCTCCCCTCCCCCCACCGTTAAGGTTACTCCCCAGTGGCGGGTACTTTTAGTATGTTTACCTTCCAACTACTCCTAACGAAATAGAAGTAGATTTTAGTGCGAAAATATATTGTTAACCTAATTAAGATAAACTTTTTAATCCAAAAAAAAAAAAAAAAAAAAAAAAAAAAACAATTATATACGTATTTGTCGAACTTTCAATGGTTTTCAAGATAAAAGTTATTGAAAATCGATTATTTTCGGAAAACAATATTTTTTACCTCACTTTTTGTCAAACCTTTGCTTCTAGTGCCTTCGACGAACATTTTCAGAAAAAACGTCAGGATAAAAGTTGTAGAAAATCAAATTTACTTTAGTTTCACATGTTTAACAAAAAGTGAGATACTAATTTTTTTTCTCAAACATTATCGATTTCCAAGAACGTATATCTCGAAAACCGTTAGAAGTTCGACAAAAATGTATATAAATAATTTGATAGGAAATTTAGTCAGCTTTAGTTTTTATTTGAGACATATTTTTCTAGAGTTAAGCGTTTTTGAGAATTGATTGTAAATCCCAAAATTCGGACCTTCTGCGGGGACTTTTAAGTATGTTTATCTTCTAACAACTCTTAACGAAGCCCTGAGGTCAAAAATAGTGGCATTTTACACGCAATCTACAATATGTTTATTGACTGTACAATTAAGGATACTTTGAGATCTGACGATTTTTAACGGTCGCAGGATATTCCGCCATTATTGTCCTTTAACAAAACAATTGCCATTGCATACTCCGACACTGATAAAACTTAACCAAGGATTTATTGTGAAATAAGTCATTATAAGACCGATAATATACATTACACTTACAGAAATATGAAATGGGATGAGTAAAAAAAAATGACCGTTTTCTTTGTGTTAGAACTTTGCATCGTAATTCCTGTCTTATATACATTCGGGATCTAAGAATTGTGATAAGAAGTTCATTTCTGATCCCGTCTAAATCATTTGGTAAACAGCATGCCCTCCATCCGAGGTCAGTACTTCTATAGCTTTCGTTTGTTCACAATGAGAGTAAAGTAAGAAATTCTCGTAATTTTGCTTCGTTATAGGAAACGGAATCAGCAGCTGAAGCCACTCGTTTAGTGGTTGAATTTGAGGATAAAGACTCTTTGAATGAAAGGACGGTGAGAAGGTGGTTCCAAATATTTAATGAAGGTGATTTGAGCCTTGAAAGGAAATCAGGATCAGGGCGTGTTTCAGTAGTCAACCAGGACTCTGTGCTTCAGAGCTCTATTCAGAACAACTGCAGAGAATGTACGATGTTTTGGTTCAATGGTACCCAGGTTTAGTCAACAGGAAGCAAGTCTTGTTCCAACAAGATAATGCCAGACCCCACACCTCTCGCCTTACAGAAGAAAAACTAGCTAATTTGGATGGAATCGAGCTTCCCCCTCACCCGGGATATAGTCCAGACCTAGCACTATCATACTACCACCTGTTCGGATCAATGGCTCATTTCCTTCCTGGAAAAACATTCAACAACTTAAATGAAGTTGAAAATGGAGTTCGTGAGTTCTTCGATTCAAAACCCAAAGGTGGTACCATCAAGGAATTCTACAGCTGGCTTCCAGATGGCGTCAAACCATAGAGCACAATGGTTTACATTTTGATTATTAAAAACCTTGTAAGTAGACGAAAAATAAATTTTGGTTTTTACCTATAAAACGGTCATTTTTTCTGACTCACCCCATTATTAATTTATATAGATATATTTAATTGAAATTATTACTGTATTAGCGAATAGACAGCTAATTGACTTAAGCTCTCTCTCAAAATAATAGCAAACTCTCAGGGGGTACTTTTCATTGAATATTGGGGTTTTGAAATACAAAACATTATGACCTTATATTTTAATCTTGTAAAATCCCTATCGATCAACAAATTATAATCAAACAATCGATTTTCAAACCATTGGGTATAGATTCTGGTATTGTTATTCTGGTACTTTTGCTAACCCTAATATGTAGCCTCCAAGTCCTAATCACAGGGAGAGCATCAAGATTCATTTCACAGGGCCACCGCAGAATTAATATTAACCGGCCCAGGCGGGAATCGAACCCATGGGTCTCGGCTATCATGATTTTCCAAACATGTGGTTTTCTTTTTTTAGTTTTTTTGTTTTGTTTTTTTAGTTTTTTAAACTATAATTTTTATCATATCTTAAAATCATAAACCTGCATTTATTTCCAGAAAACCAATATTTAAGTTCAAAACTAAGGTTTTGTAAAATACTAACAAGGGGACGTTTGCAGTTGTAACTCACAGATTTGAATGCCGATTTGTGTGTGGGTAGTAGGGACCTATAATAGTGCAAAACTAGAGTTATAGCCGCCAATGGGCATTAGGAGCCGAGAAAAAAAAATAAAATATGAAAATCACGTTTTATTTCTTTTTTTATCTAAATAAATAATTCTTTCACGTTTAATTGCAGTTGTGTGTGCTATTTTTAATAAAAATACTTTTATTATGCTCAAGACACGACCCGGCTTTAGGGTGCTCAAAAACTCCAAAAAAATGACAAAATTCCAAGGAAATCCGCTGTAAATTAGTGGAAACTTTTTTCATGAGCAACTGACCTCACATTTCAATTAAAAGCACCATAAAACCCTTATATGTGAAATTTTATCAAAATCAAAAAATATTAATTTTTTACCCCTTCCGAGGAGGTTAAAATTTTGAAGTTGAGATTTCATCAACAATTTCTACCGGCCATAACAACTGCTGTGTTCAACCGATTACAACAATAATAGCATCACTAGAATCAACATACATTCTGCTTTTTATCCATGCTTAAAATATTGGATTTACTCCAGATTTCAGTGGACAAAAACTAATGTGAATGAAAAAATCCGAGGTCAGCTATAACTTGAGATATCTCAATAAGGGGAAATCCTGTTAACTCCGGATTTGGAGATAGTGCAAATTATTTACATTCTTTCAGAAATTGACAGCATCTTGTATTTACATTCTTTCAGAAATTGACAGCATCTTGCCTTCTAAAATCATACAAAATTTTAAAGGTAAAAAAAATGTATTTTTGATTTCGACAAAATTTAGTTTCTATATGTTTTTAGAGATGAGGAATCTCAAAATAATATCAGTTTTTAGTTTAAAAATTTTCCTAACACATATTTTTATTTCAAATTGCATTGAAACCCTAAGATTGATGAATAATCTTAAATTAATATCAGTTTTACTTTAAAAAATTTTCTCACCTATATTATATAAATAAGACGTTTTAAAATGATCTATTTCTATTATTATTTTAGTTTTTACACAATAAATTTCAAATAAGATCATTTAAATAAAATATACATATTTTTTATCCTAAACCTGACATTACTTTTAGATAATTCATAAATCTTTTGATGCAATTTGAAATAATAATATGGGTGAGAACATTTTTTTAACTAAACACTACTAGTATTTTCAGATTCCTCATCCCAAAAAACAAGAATTATCTAAAATTAATATCAGGTTTTGGTTAAAAAATATGTATATTTTTTTTTAAATGATCTTATTTGAAATTTATTGTGTAAAAATTATAATAATTATAGAAATAGATCATTTTAAAACGTCTTAGTTATATAATATAGGTGAGGAAAATTTTTAAACTAAAAACTGATATTATTTCCAGATTCCTCATCTCAAAAAACATGTAGAAACTTAATTTTGTCGAAATCAAAAATAATTTTTTTTTTACCTTCAAAATTTTTTATGATTTTAGAAGGCAAGATGCTTTCAATTTCTAAAAAAAATAAATAATTTGTGATATCTCACATAATTCGCCACCGATTAAGACCAAATTTTAAGGTCATTTAAAAGCCTTAAAACTGCATAGTTCAGTCCAAATCCGGAGGTCAGAGGATTTCCCCTTATTGAGATATCTCAAGTTATACTGACCTCGGATTTTTTCATTCACATTAGTTTTTGCCCACTGAAATCTGGAGTAAATCCAATGTTTTATGCATGGATAAAAAGCAGAATGTATGCCGATTCTTGTGTTTCTATTACTATTGTAATCGGTTGAACACAGCAGTTGTTATGGTCGTTAGAAATTGTTGATGGAATCTCAACTTCATAATTTTACCCTCCTCGAATGTGGTCAAAAATTAATATTTTTTGATTTTGATAAAATTTCATATATATTAAAGTATTTTTATTAAAAATAGCACACACAACTGCAATTAAACATGAAAGAATCATTTCTCTATCTTGATTGAGAGATAAAAAAAAAATATTTTTTTATTTTAAATATATATTTTATTTCTTTTCTCGGCTCCTAATGCTCATTGGCGGCTATAACTCTAGTTTTGCACTATTATAGGTCCCTAGTACCCACATACAAATCGGCATTCAAATCTGTGAGTTACAACTGCAAACGTCCCCTTGTAAGTAAAAATGGAGGATATTTTTAATTATACGATTTTTCATTTCAATCTATACTTCTGTATCTTTCTTCAACAAGGGTGGACAAGATTCTAGTGGTACATAATGCACTAGCACCCCCCGTTGTGGCTTTGCCCGCTCTCATAAGTTAAAAACTTATTGAAGTTTTATCTGTTTACAGGCAAAAATATTGCATTGAAGTACACAATTAATCATTATTTATTCTATGATATTTTCACGCATAGCAGTGATTTGGAACGTGATTAAAATAGCTGTGATTAGGTGTTTGAAGATTACGTAAAAGCATAATTGTACATTCATTTTTTAATTTTAATGTATAAGTTCGATGTTCCACTGATCCCCGTTGAACAGATCCGCTACTTAGGACTCCATCTGGACAAACGTCTTACTTGGAATCCACATACAAGACTAAAACGACAAGAAACTGCCCGTCGTTTTCGACTACTTCAACATTTACTTGACAAACGTTCCAACCTTTCAATTAATTACAAAAGACTCATTTACATAACAATAATTAGACCAATTTGGACATACGGAGTTGAGCTTTGGGGCTCCACTAAACCATCCAATTCATCCCGTATCCAATCCTTACAATCCAAAATCCTTAGAAAAATCCTAAATGCTCCTTACTTCGTCACAAACAAACTTATCCACAAAGACCTTAATATACCTTACGTTTCTGACTTAGCTCAAACCAGATATCAATCCTTTCATAGCAAACTCCACAATCATTCAAATCCATTAGTATCACAACTTGCTTCTCATTCCATTCCAGATAATCCTCCGAGGCGCCTGAAAAGAAGATGGCCTCGGGACCTTCTAATATAAAACTTCATAATAAAGAACCTTTATAAGTGCTACCAATGGGTAGGTGCTTTAAAAACAAGACTTGTCATTTTTATCATTGTCATCACATTTACTAGATGTATCATATTTTATATTGTATACAGTTGTAAATTTCAATAAATACATAATAATAAAAAAAAAAAAAAAAAAATGTATAAGTTGCCAACTTATACATTAAAATTAAAAAATAACTTAAAGTTGGTAATCCAGATGGACAGAGACTATTAAGAAACTGCTGCATATAATGGACTGCATTATCAGTGCTTAAAACTAAAGGACCATAGATCATATTTTTACACACAATATCAAAAAGAATTCGACATTTTGATTTGGTAATAATTTATTAGGATGGATGAATTAATTGCCACTTCTATTGAGATTATTTTATTTTAATACTAGTTTCGAATGCTAAACATTCATCTTCAGTTCTAAAAATACAAAATTTTTTTCAACACATCAGTACTATGTTACATAGATTATATATACTAAAGTTTTTTAAAAAGATGAGACAAGAAATCAAGCATGGGCACTCACCTACGAGGTAACTAAAACACTGAATTTGTGAGAAGTAAAAGGGGGCATGTAGGTTAAGTTTTAGATTTACAACGGGGTTTCCCTTATGAATCATTGGGTTTTTCCGTTCCTATGGGAAACAAATTTAAAATGGGGCTATTGGATATGTTAATCTCATCATTTAAACAAAAATCTGGATCGGTTTTATTATTTCTAGTAATTCAAAAGTATTTAATTTTAGGCTATTTTCTGCTTGATGTAATATTCTATGTAGCCTAAAATTAAATTCTTTTCAATCACTAGAAATAATGAAATCGTTTAAAACCGATCAAGATTTTTGTTTAAATGATCAGATTAACATATCCAAAAGCCCCATTTTAAATTTGTTACCCATAGGAACGGAAAAATGCAATGAGTCATGAGGGAAACCCCATTGTAAATCAAAAACTTAACCTACCTGCCCCCTTTAACTTCTCACGAATTCAGTGTTTTAGTTACCTCGTAGGTGAGTGCCCATGCTTGATTTCTTGTCTTACCTTTTTAAAAACTTTAGTATATATAATCTATGTAACATAGTTCTGATGTGTTGAAAAAAAAATTGTATGTTTTAGAACTGAAGATGAATGTTTAGCATTCGAAACTAGTTTTCTAATATAATAATCTCAATAGAAGTGGCAATTAATTCATCAATCCTAATTGTATTGATCCTTCTATACCATCATGCGTACCTCAAGTAATTTTTAACATGGCTAAAATTGCATTGATTGGGTGTTAAATATGGCGCTATTCATGTATCGGTTGATTTTCTAACTTCAATGAGATCCACATGTTGCACCACTCATTTGAATATTTTTTAGTAATTTAATAGAATAGATATTTAAATTTAATAAATTTAGAAAAGTAAATTTTATTATCTATTTCAAGCTCTATATAACACCGTACCTTTGTAACCTTTCATGTAGAGTGACGCTGTTCACCTATTAATCTTCAAACATGATTGTTATCCTCATATTATCTCTGTTTTAATAACAAATTAACTGAATATTAATAGATTATATTATCACTAAACCTTCCTGGAACTATAATGATGATGTGGTTGAAATTCGGTACAGATTGATTTAGTTGTTTTTGTGGTTAGTGATCACTAGAGCCCGGATTCATGTGCAATTGGATCTTTTTATTGCAAGCTCGCCATCAGCCAGGGACAAATTATTGATATGAATTAGGATGTTTAGAATTTTAGATTTATCTGATAACTCTGGCTCTGACATGTCATCATTTGGTTTCCCAAGATATAAGTTTGATAAGGACAATTGTTCGTTCGGAGCAGTGCACTTGAGTAAATATAGCACATCTGAATCTAACGGTATTTTTTTTTATTTTTTTTTTTTTTTTGACAGGTTTTCGTAGTGAAGCATCAATTGGGTCCGATGATACTAATAGCATTATCAACAAATCCCTATTTGTCGCTATTCGTAAAATTTTCTTGTAAAAGAAGATGGCTGCTGAGAGGTGATGCCTCTTTCACAACTTAGGAACTACCACGCTTACCAGAAACATAAAGCGCGTCCTGTGCAGCGAAAGTCTATTTTTCACAGTCTACCTTCAATAACTCGCTGACTCGCTTTTTTTTGTTTTCTCACTGGAACATTCGAAACATTTTTCAGGGCGTTTTGAGCGTTGACAAGTAAGCTGGATAACTGAAATACTATAATCCAAGTCAACGGAATCAAGCCAACTAGAGTATTTATTGAAAAAATCTTCCAATTTTCTTGACACTGAAATTTTAACGGAAAGACGGGAAATTCTAATTTCCAAAGGCCTAATCTCCACATTTTCTTGATTATTAATATGAGCGGAAGTTAGAATAAATTTCAGCAAGTGGTCTTGGCGTTTTTTTTTTTTTTTGGGAAACTTAACCCACTCTTCAAAAAATTCCCCCCCGTGATTCGGAGTGTTGTGTCTGAAAAAAAAATTATGTATCACCCAAAACGCAAAAAATCGCAAAAATTCTTTGCATCATTTAAAGACTATAAGGATTGATGAAACAAATCCCACAAACGAATCCTTGGGGTAACTTGGGGGTTATATAGTTTTTCGTTATTGAATACGGGCTACATTTACAAAATTAACTCTCCAGGCAGATTCCAATGTATATTCAATAGCGGGTGTAAAAATATACGAGGTGTGATCAAAAAGTTCCAGGACTTTTTATATACTATGGGAATGCAATGTCTCACAGCTGTGTTTGCAGATCAATCATAACATCACTGAAAGTAACATTAGCACAGTTTGTTTGAGGTTAGTTTTATAGAGTTTGGCTATTTTATGAAAATGAATGTGAAAGAAGAGCAACGTGTTTGTGTGAAGTTTTGCGTGAAACTGAACAAAACGTTTTCTGAAACCTTTTTGATGTTACAAAAGGCTTTTGGTGAAGAATGTCTAAGCCGATAATGCTGCCATCAGTGGTTCAAGAGGTTTAAAGATGGCCTTTTTGTGTAAAAAACGCAATGACTGTCATTCCTCAGCCCCCCTACTCACCTGACCTGGCTCCAGCCGACTTTTTTCTTTTCCCGAAGCTCAAGAGACACCTGAAGGGACGAAGATTTCAAACAGTTGACGAAATTAAAGAAAAAACAACGGAGCTGCTAAACACCTTTACAAAAGAAGAGTTTTCTGGGGCCTTTGATCAGTGGAAAACACCAGTGGGAAAAGTGTGTAGCTTCCCAAGGGGAGTACTTCGAAGGAGACAAATTTGAATAACCTGTATGTTGTATGAATAAATGTATAAAAATTCAGTCCTGGAACTTTTTGATCACACCTCGTAATGTCTTACCTGCCTCAGCAATGCCCATTGTTAAATAAAAGCAAAAAGACTTTGCGCTACACACACCTTGAACATAATAAATGACCAGCGAATAAAGATAATCCCACTGTTGGTTATTAGGCACTTTTGTAAACAGGAATGATTCACTCATTTACTATATATTTGTAAACACGGTATGGCGGGAAATATTAGTATTAAGCGTCTTACCAACTAATAATAAAAAGGTCAAGCACTCAGAAAGTCCAAACTTTTGACTTGACGTTTGTCCACCTAAATTGGTGATTTTGCCCTGTGTGCGACGCCTTGAAGTCAACAATAATCGCATATTTCGTGCACTCTACAATACTTTCATTGACTGGACTATCAGTGTTCCTCACTTAATCACTAACAAACTTATCCACAAAGATCTTAATGTTCCATATGCTGTTGATTTATCCCAAACCAGATTCCTATCCTTCCATGGTAAATTCCATATCCATTCAAATCCACTATTTAGTATCGCAACTTGATTCCCATTCTATTCCAGATTACCCACCGAGGCTTCTGAAAAAAAGATGGCCTCGGGACCTTCTAATATAAAACATTTATTGAAGTGCTACCAATGGATAGTTCCTTCACAAGTCATTTTGACCATTATCTTTACATTTACTAAATTATGTATTATTATTTACAGTTGTAAATTTAAATACATAACTAAAAAAAAAAAAAAATACAATTTAAATTATGGTTTTGATATCAATACGAAATTGTCGTTTAATATGTTCTCTCTTCTTTTGTTAAATAAATGAATTTCATATCTTCAATTATTAAAAGTAGGACGAGTTATGAAAGCGGTATCATACAATGTTATATTTCAATTCTTTTTCATTCCGGTTCCTGCTAGAACAATGAAAACTGATAGACAACCTGTCAAAGTGAATGTCTTATCACCAATGAGTAATGAATGAAAGGGAGCTGATAAAGCAAATAGAACTTCTCTTCAATCAATTGCTCCATTCTTGTATTTCCATTCTTTGAGTAAATAAGATATTCAAGTCAGTTATTTTTATAGTATTATTTTTTTGGTGAGTAGAATAGCTTCAATATTCCAGTCAATTAAGGATTATAAAATGCGTTCTATGTAATCCAAGGTTTTTCTACGGAAACATTTTCATGGTAGTTAGAAAGTAAACATACTAAAAGCCATGGAGTTTTCGGGCCTGGAAACAGGAAGTGGGGGGTGCGCGAAAGGTCCCTTTTTTTGGTTTTGCGCTCATATCTCGAAAATGGTGCGTCATATGCAAAACATGACTATTTACTAAATAAAAGATTATTAAATTGTCTACAACTTTTATTATATACATATTTTTCAAATTCTGTACCGTTTCTAAGATATATGCTTAGCAAATGTGAAGGTCGTTTAGTACGGTTTATCAAGAAAAGTTAGAATTGATATAACTTTTGATAGGTTGGATATAAATGGGCATATATATGTGTATTATAAAAGAAATTTAATTTTCTATAATATTATTCATGAAGACTTTTGTCGTAGGATGAACATTTTAGAAGATATGGAGGCATGTTTAACAGAAAACGTGAGGTGAAATTGTTTTTTTCGATAATTTTCACATTTTCCGAGCGTATATCTCGTAAACGGCACAGAATAGGAAAACTATGTATATATTAAAAGTTGTAGAGAATTTACTTACCATTAATTTAGCAAAGGATCATGTTTTGCACACGACGCACAGTTTTCGAGATATGAGCGCAAAACCAAAAAACGCGACCTTTCGCGCCTCCCCCCCCTTTCTGTTACCAGGCCCGAAAACTCCAGACCTTTTAGTATGTTTACTTTGCCAACTATCCTGAACATATTTCCGAAGAAAAACCTTGGATTACAGAAAACTCACTCAACACCCTATTTCAGGCCTTCATTGACAGGACTACAAATACAAGTTTTGATTCAAAAAATTGTATGGTAAAATTTCTTTGAAACCTTTTATTTGTAATCCACATACCAGACTTAAAGAAGGATTTTGGTTTGCAAGGATCGGATAAGAGAAGAATTGAAGGTTTACTAGACTCAAAGGCCCCAAAACTCAAATATCCATATGGGTCTAATTACTGTAAATAAGTAATTCGTAACTTATTTGGAGCTTTGAACGCTTGACTTGTAAATGTTGGAATTGCCTATAATGATCTATTTCTATCATTATTTTAGTTTTTACACAATAAATTTCAAATAAGACCATTAAAAACAATATACATATTTTTTAACCAAAACCTGATATTAATTTTCGATTATTCCTCAATCTTAGGATTTCTATGCGATTTGAAATAAAAATATGTCATTTTAAAACGTCTTATTTGTATAAAATAGGTGAGGAAAATTTTTAAACTAAAACCTGATATTATTTCCAGATTCCTCATCTCAAAAAAACATGTAGAAACTTAATTTTGTCGAAATAACAATTTTTTTTTTTTTTTTTTTACATTTAAAATTTCGTAGGATTTTTTCATTCACATTAGTTTTTGTCCACAAAAATCGGGAGTAAATCCAATGTTATAAGCATGGATAAAAAGTAGAATGTATGTTGATTCTAGTGATGCTATTATTGTTGTAATCGGTTGAACACAGCAGTTGTTATGGCCGTTAGAAAATGTTGATGAAATCTCAACTTCAAAATTTTAACCTCCTCGAAAGGGGTAAAAAAATCAATATTTTTTGATTTTGATAAAATTTCACATATAAGGGTTTTATGGTGCGTTACCTCGAGATTTGAGGTCAGTTGTTTATGAAAAAAAAGTTTACACTGATTTACAGCGGATTTCCTTGGAATTTTGTCATTTTTGAGTACCCTAAAGCCGGATAGTGTCTTGAGCATAAAAAAAGTATTTTTATATCTTATAGCATACAAAACTGTGATTAAACGTGAAAAAATCATTTCTCTACCTTGACTGAGAGCTAAAAAAAAAAATAAAACGTGATTTTCTATTTTATTTTTTTTCTCGGCTCCTAATGCTCATTGGCGGCTATAACTCTAGTTTTGCACTATTATAGGTCCCTACTACCCACACAAAAATCGGCATTCAAATCTGTGAGTTACAACTGCAAACGTCCCCTTGTCAGTAGAGTAAAAGTTAGCTTAGGCATATGAGTGTACCATAGGGTATAGAGAAAAAGAAAAATTTAAGAACCAGAGAATTCCTGACGTGGGAAAAGTAACGAGATTGCCTGAAAAAAATTATGTCATCTCAAGGCTTCAGTCTTTCGCCAACCTTACCATATTTAACCTATATACCTCAGATCTTCCCTCACATCCATCAGTAGAAAAACCATTGTATGCTGACGACACCGCAATGTCTACATCCTCTTTCCGGATCGATACAATAGTAAACCGGTTACAGGCCCTCCTTAAAAAGTTCAGCATTTATATTGAAAAATGGAAAATTATAATAAATGCATCAAAAACACAAGCCATCATATTTACAAAAAGAAGACCACTCATAACTCAGAATATAATTATAAATGAAAACACTATCCCTTGGGCACAGTTAGGTGTATATTAAAGACAAATCATTGACTTCTCTAATCACTTAAACATATTTATAATAAATGTAATAAAACTAAAAATATCATTAGCAAAATGAAACCATATTTCAATAGACTATCTCATTTATCTGCTAAAAGCAAATTGATATTGTATAAATCTGTTATACGGCCAATATTAACATAGTCTTCCCCTGCCTGGAGCTATATCTGTAACTCTAATTATACAAAATTAGAAGTTATCCAAAACGCATGCATGAAAATAATAAATACCTATCGAAATAATAAACATGCCATCTGACTTAAACGTGCCATCAATTAAACAGTACACTCACTTACAGACACAAACTTTCTTTTCCCTTACAATATCCGTAAATCCCATCATACAAAAAATAGGAGACTATGATAAAATATCTTTAAAAAGATACACCCACAAACGTACTAAACATATATTAATAGACTTAGCATGAAATAATATATATCGCTTTTATATTTAGACAGGGGTGACGGACGAGCATTCGTTCGAGGCTCAGGCAGTGTAAACAGTTGCTGCGAACCGAACAAGGTCCAAACGAATGCTTGTTCGTGCTCGGCCCTGATCCGCCCGATGTCGGTTTTCGACGAATCATCAAAGGGACGCTCGTTCGCCGCTCGCTCTGTGTAAACACCCGCATTGTGTTCGCTGAATCTAGTTCTCGCCAAGCTGTTGAAGGGTATATATGTCCTCCCATTTTGAGTATGGTAGCTATTGTTTATTTTGATTGTATGTTTATTTAAGATATGTTCCATTATTTTAAATTTAATAATCGTATCTAATTATTTTCTATTTAAGGAGAAGAAGATGATCAGGGATACAAGGCAGGTCGAAAAGTTAAATTCATCATACCAGTCAACTATGCTTTTATCATTTTCTATTTAAGTTTATTTGTTCTATTATTTATATTTATTCTCAATTTGAATCCTGTTTTAATAAGTGATGTTTTTGGCTAAATCACAATTGATTTTATTGTATTTAAAAAAAAAAAAAAAAGTATTCCTTCAAGGAAATTGTTGAAAAATGACGACTCCCACAAGCGACGCCTTTTCCTTTTTCGCTTTTCTTCTGCTAGATGGTCTACAATGAGAATAGCCGCCGCGGAAACCGCAATTTTGGATAGCCCAGGGGCCATCTAATCGCTGTGAATGCTCACGAGCAGCTGATCGTCAGAAATGCTCGTGCAGTGTAAATAGAGGGCTCGTTTGCGTTCGTTCGTGCTCGTTGAAAACCGGCGAATGCTCGAGGTGAATGCTCGATGCTCGAAGCTCGAGGATGTTCGGGCATTGTAAACGCACCTTAAGGTGACATCATTTGAATTTAAAACAAAGACATGCTAAAATAATTCTTAGTACTGTAGTGCGGGAACATACGATTATCTTAATGCTAAACAGCTGTTTTATTATAATCATTCTTAAATTTTAAATGAAATTGAACAGTTTTTGTTAATCTTACAGCTGTTTCCTTACTTATAAAATTTAAAGAAATCTATGGTAATTTAAAACAGCCTCTCATACTTGCAAAAAAAAAAAATGTTCTTAATTGCAAGACATGTTCAAATAACTTTAAAAAAAATAAATAAATAAATAGGAATACAGTGAATGTTTAATCCACCGATATTTTGTATAAACAAGAATTCATATAAAATATTATCATGAACACCAAATTTATTATACAGAAGAAATGAAACTGATTTGATAACTTTCTGAGTGGTTTCTATTTTTTCAAAAACAGTGTTGCCAAGTTATTTTTAACGAAATTCCCGACTTTAAAGTTTTATGGCCTATAAAATTAGTTTGTTATATTATGATTTAAATTATAAGTTTTGAATAATTTTAAATTTACCTATTATAATAATGTGATCTGTTCAAGAACCAACGAGAAAATAACGGAGTTCAAATAAAATTGTATATATGTAATAGATAGAATACTAATAATAATAATGTAATAATAGAATACTTGAATAGTTCTGAAATATACTTCTTCTTTTTTTAAATCTACTGATTATTAATATGGATGAGTTAAAAGAAAACAAATGCGTAATTAAACTTAATCAGTATTCAAATAATTAGGAAGGGGGGGGGGTCTAATCTAGGTGAGATAAACGTTTACCCAGACAATCGGAATGTCTACAAGTCCATTACTAATCTCTGCGATGACGTATTGTGGGGAACCCATAGAGAGTGTCTGAGATCATTGTCCATTGCAGAAAGAAGGGTTGTCGCAATCTTCAGCTGTCAGTGATTGCACTATCCTTGGTCATTTATCTTTTGTTCTTATAAATCACACAAGTCCGACATCAAATCAACAGAGTTATATATCTCTAAAATGTGGGCAGCCCGTCTTCATTGGCCAGAGCCCCTTATCAGCTGATTCATGCAAATGGCAGTATTGGAGGTTATTTCAAAATGAAACTTTTAGTGCCTTTCTCGTTAACAAAATATTATTGAACATGAAAACTCATAACAACCGTGTCGACATCAAAGTTGTGATAGTGGGGAATATGAATGTTGGAAAAACTTCATTAATTCAAAGGTTTATTCATGAAAAGTTTAAGGAGAATATGAATGAAACAGTAAGTAGTCAAGAAGTATTTGCTGATTGTTGCATTTTGTAAACAACTGAATCTGAAGTTTCTCATTTCTTTTATTCAAAAGTTTTCTAATTACTGTTAGATAGGTGCAGCATTTTCTGCTAAAGAAATGACATCTATGAACGGTAACAAAAGGATTGTTGGTATTTGGGATACAGCAGGTACAGAAAGGTAATTATTATTATATATATATTTTTAATTATATTTTAAGAGTGTTTCAGTCATAACAGTACAATTCAAGAGAAATTTATTCAGGTACCGTTCAATGGTGAAAATGTTTTACCGAGATGCTAAGGCTGCTATTGTGTGTTTTGATATTACAAATAAAAGTTCCTGGGAAGGTTTGAGGAGCTGGATCTCCGAATTAAGAGAAGTAGAAGAGGTATTCATTACATTATTTACTAATGTTTTTTCGACAAAACAAACTAAAGAATTTTAAATACATGATTACATGAATAACATAAAAGTAAAGAGTGGGATATAATCTTTTTAAATTTGCTAAAGGACGTGTGTATTATTTATTGAAAATATTGTTAAGTGAATTTGGTATGAGGTAATTATTGTTTCATGATGACTCAATCACTTTAGGAACTGATGACAGTAGATGGTAAATTGTATTACGTACAAATAATGAATGGCTTTAATTTTTTTATATATTTCTAATGAAAGGACATAGCAAATGGATTATTTGTCATTGTTTTGTAATTTTAATGATTTTATATAAAATACATTTTTGTTATGTTTGAATAGGAACATTTTTTAAATATTTATTTTTTTATAATAATATGTTATGTATTATAAGGAGTTGTACATCTCTTGGAATTATAGCAATTTCTATAATTTTTAGCACTGCAAAGTTTATATATGTGGGACAAAGAAAGATCTTATAGATGAAGGTGTTACAGAGCGGGAAGTTTCATATGAAAAGTGTAATGAATATGCCAAAGGTGAGTGAGTCTTTAAATTCTATCAGTAATTGGGTTTTAATATGTAGTAAACTATTGATTACACTGGTCAACACAATTTTTGTTTCCTTCATTTTTTTTATTGTTACTAGTTATTTTAAAGGCACTGACTATGAAAAAAATACTAGGAGATCGCTAACAGCTTTATTTTGTGAAATATAAAGTTTTACTGTTTTGATTAAAAAATCTAAGGAAATAAATACATAATGTTAACAAAATTTTATTAAACATTATTATCAAATGATCTTTTATAGGATTTCCTTGAATAAATGACTTTAGGTAGATCTCTTTGCATAAAATATTTGTGTATTCTTCTTTCAAAGTTGTCGAATGTACAATAGTACTTGTTACTGCTATGGAGCAAAACACACTTTAGACTTCTTTCGCTGCTTTCCATAAAAATACCCCAATCCCTATGCTTGTAGTTTATTAAACCCATCTGTTGCAAAATACCACCAACATTGTTACAAAAGACTGAATCCTTCTCTTGAGAAAAATACAGTAACAGATTCTTTTCTCGGATATGATAAAAAGTAATGTTGGTTTCGGGATTTAGCAAATTTGTTTTTTTAAAGATATTCTGAAGATTCTTTCGGTAAGTTCAGATCCCTCACTAAGTCATTTTGTTATTTCTGATTAAATGATTGAGGTTCTCAAATGCTACATTTGTAATCTGGAACAGAGTCATCACTTGATATATTTTGTTCGTGTTCACAGAGATTTGGATCATCAGAGGGTTTAGATGTACTGGGTTGTACCTCTCGAGATTTTAATTGAGATCGTTGAGCAGAAAATAATTTAGGATATGACGAATGACTTCGATTTCCAGGGTTTATTCCATTTATTTTCACAACCCAGAAGTAGCAGTCGTCATGATGCTTTTGAGGTTCTCACCAAATCATGGGATTTACGAACTTCACTGCATCTCTTTTCCAGCTGGACCATAACCGTAGACACACAACACATTTTTGGCAAACAATATGAGGAACCCATGGCTTGTCCTGATTGTACAAATCTATTTTGAAGTATTGATGATATGCAGTTTTTACAAAGTCTAATATAGGTTTTCGATATTTTTCAAATATATATTCGCCACAAATATAGCAAATACAATCTGAATTAAGCACACAACACCGCCTGGATGAATACATATCGAAAACAACAACAGAATATATTTTACTGTCAAACAAAATTTAAAATCTAAGTAAATATACTAAATAAGGTTGGTAAGATAGAACACAAAAACAAAAGCTGTTAGAGAAACATTCTTGACACATTTAAAAAATATGTATCAAATTGAGTTAGAAACAACAAAATAGTCACAGGAAACAAACAATTTATTTATTTTTTTTTTGTTGACCATATTATTTTTATTCCTAAGAGTGGAATTAATTAAATCTATAATCAGACATTGCAATATACCCTTAATTAGACGCTCTTATGATATTTTTTGAAAAAGTAAGATGTAATTATCATTATCATTGCTTATTTACTCATAATTTTGTTTTTAAGCCTTTCACTGTAAATAAAAATATTTAATAAAAAAAGATTGTTATTTTTCATTAAATTTGCTGATTGATATTGGGTTATCTGCTCCTCCTATGCCACCCAATACCGTAGATAATCCAGAGTCTACTGTATATTGAAGTTATACTGCGTGAAGGTTTGTTTGATGTTAAGATTATTGCGAAACCAAAATAGTAAGGTTTAAAGTAAGCTCAAGAGAAAAATTATATTTTAGTAGTAATTCGTAAAGTAGCTTTGATAAAAATTATTAAGTATATTAATTAAATTTGCCTTACACTAGTTGTAGAGTTGAATCTCATAATATACTAATAGTTCTGTACTGAAGTTTTTTACCTAACTGATTTTTACTAATTTTTTATTTTATTTTTTGTTTTTATTTAGGTATTCAGGTTAAACATATAGAAACATCAAGTAAAACGGGAGAAAATGTTTGTAAGTTTTATTTATTTATTTACTTTTTTATTTTTCTATCGATTTGTTAGTTTAAAATTTTTGCAATAAAACGAGACAGACAATAGGTCATCCTTTTATGGCAGGAATCCATGCTTTAAATTATGGTCGTAAAAGTTTTTACAAGTGTTGTAAATTTCAAACGGGTCTAGTTGTGTCTATATTCCATTTACATTAATGCTTATTAATGTTTTGTAATAATAATAATTATTATTATCATCATTCATTTGATGGTATTGGGTATTTTAATCTTCACAATAAAATAAGGTTTGCTTCTTTTTCAGAAGCTTAACAATCACTTAAAATAATATGATACTCCCACTGCTCATTAGAGCTATTGTTAAATAAATTTATTTTACACTTCATGGCTCCCAAGTATTTATCCAAATCCTTTTTTTTTATTTATCAGAAGTGTTTTCTTATAATCAGGATGACCAAAATTAAGAAATATTTACACTTACAAGGGAGGACACACTCAGTCTCTCACGAATCTAGTCAGAAATTTCTTTGGAGGTTCCTGGTCAAACAATATTAGACACAAATTTTGTTATTCCGACTAATGGGCCCTAGTAAAAAAAAAAAAAAAAAAAAAAAAAAAAAAAAAAAAAAAAAAAAAAAAAAAAAAAAAAAAAAAAAAAAAAAAAAAAAAAAAAATGAAATAGCATTGAACTAGTTTATTTTATATCTTGAGTTATAAAATGATATCCACATAATTCTTGCACCAAAACTTTTTATTTTTGAGTGCAGATTTAATTAAAATTAAATTCTAAAAATATGATTAGATCCTCAAGCAAACTACCTTTATAGATTTTTTCATGCAAAAAACTGATATTAGATTCTAATTCAGCATTTAAAAAACCCCTTAAATACAAAATTTCATCCAAATAGAAAAATAAACAATCATAACCTTCTAACTTAGCCTGACCAAAATAAATAGTAAGCAATTTTTTTTTTCTAAATTAAAAAAAAAAAACTTGAATTACTATACACAGTTAAACATATCAATTTCATAATTTTATATTAAATATAGGGTAGTAATACGCTTGAAATGTCTTTGGTTTCGTTTTCCTATTTGGTTTCAAAGTGATGTTAAAAATCACTTTCGGATTTTCCAACTTTTCAATTGAATTATTGTCTATCGAATTTTGCATTTATATACACCAAGAGAGGAGGAGTGGTAGCTAAGTGGGTAAGGCACTTGACTACCATGCTCCTGAGCCCAAGTTCGAGTCACTGCCGACTGAAGGCAGAAAATTTGTTTGTGTTTTTACTATAAGAAAGCTGAGGCTCTCCTCTTTCCATTGATACCAATTAAGTTGAATTTGCATGGAATGTAACAAATTAATGGCGGTTTAACGAATAGTTGACAGTCAACAGTTTTAAAATTTCGATAAATTAGTTTAATTCTTTTTCATTTTTTTTTCCTCAGTTTCTAGGGCCTATTAGTCGGAACGACTAAATACCTATCAAATATTGTTTGACCAGGAACCTCCAAAAAAATTTCCAACAAGAGCTGTGTGAGACTGAACATGTCCCTCCCCTTGTTAGTGAGTCATTTTCATTCACCACATTTTTTTCATTGTACTTACAAGGGGACGTTTTCACTTCTAACTCACAGCTTTGAATGCTGATTTTTGTGTGGGTAGTAGGGACCTTAATAGTGCAAAACTAGAGTTATAGCCGCCAATGAGCATTAGGAGCCGAGAAAAAAAATAAAATATGAAAATCACATTTTATTTTTTTTCTTAGCTCTCAGTCAAGATAGAGAAATGATTCTTTCACGTTTAATTGCAGTTATGTATGCTATTTGAAATAAAAATACTTTCATTATGCTCAAGACTACCTGGCTTTAGAGTGCTTAAAAACTCAACAAAAATGACAAACTTCCAAGGAAATCAGCTGCAGATCAGAGGAAAATGTTTTTCATGAACAACTGACCTCATATATCTATTTAATGCATCATAAAACCCTTATAGGTGAAATTTTATCAAAATAAAAAATATTGATTTTTTACCCCTTTCGAGGAGGGGTAAAAAACAGCCATAACAACTGCTTTGTTCAACCGATTACAATAGTAACAGCATCACAAGAATCAGCATACATTCTGCTTTTTATCCATACATATAACATTGGGTTTACTCCAGATTTGAGTGGACAAAAATAGATGTGAATGAAAAAATCCGATGTCAGCTATAACTTGAGATATTTCAATAAGGGGAAATCCTGCGACCTCCAGATTTGGGCTAAACTATGCAGTTTTACGGCTTCTAGATAACCTTAAAATTTGGTTTTAATTGGTGGGGAAATGTGTGAGATAGCACAAATTATTTACATTTTTACAGAAATTGACAGCCTATACGATCTAAAATCGTACAAAATTTTAAAGGTAAAAAAAAGATATGATTTTTGAGTTTGACAAAATTTAGTTTCTACATGTTTTTTGAGATGAAGAATCTGAAAATAATATCAGTTTTTAGTTTAAAAATTTTACGTCCCTACTACCTAAACAAAAATTGGCATTCAAATTTGTGAGTTACAACTCAAAACGTCCCCTTGTTAGTTTTTTTTCCTTTTTTATAAATATGTATTTAATATCATATATGAACTAAAAAGCGTAATAGGGATTGCTAATTGTTGAATGAGAGAAAGGATTTATTTATAGAAGGTAATGTAATCCCAGTATCTCAAGAAAACAGAAACTCTTGGTACAACCAATTACTTCATCTGGTAATTAAATGGGAGAATACCCAACTAAATATTATATTTTGTTTTTACGTTTTAAAATAATGAATTATTTAACTGTATAAAAATGGAAGTTGTATGAATTAAAAACATTATTAATTATTAATTGTTACTGATACAATATTTTAATATAAATTTATTGTTATTTGATATAAAACAAGTTCTTCTTAAATATGTGTGTTTTCTCTCAAAAAATTGCAAAATAAATTTTGGAGCTGAGAAAAAATACATTGTAAGCCACTGTGTTTTATTATGAGAGTCACTAACTGTATGGTATGTGTTTATGTTACTTTCAGGTGATCTTTTTCAATCAATTGTCGATGAATGTGTGCTGGATGAAACTATTAGTGGAAGAAGCAGCTTACAACTCGCAGAAAACGATAAACGGAGAATGTGCTGTTAAATGAATAATGTGTTGTTAAGTTATTGTTACTAACATTTAACAATAAGCAGGTACTTAACTTCACGTATGTATTTTGCAAGTCCTAACCATGTATAAATGTAATTAACTGTAGATACCAATTTAAATATTGTATATAAAATCTTCATACTACAATGATATTGTATTAAATGATAAAAAAACAATAATGTATATTATTTACGTAATATTATAGAAAAATATTATTGTGATATACGAAAATGACTTCTATATTAAAGTCATTATTAGCCTTGTAACTTGCAGTCTAAAAAGTTCCTTTGATGACTATTGTAGGCGTTTTATTTATTTCTTCTATTTTATTTTAATTTTTTTTAATGTTTTATTATATCGATCCCCTAACCTGCTCTAATATGTTTAGAGTCTTCTCTATTAGTGAGCACAAGCATAATTCGAAAAGTTATTTCAGTTATTATTGCACATGAAACATAACAATAACGTACCTGCTGATGTAGCTATCTAACATTTCTGAAATTTTGAACTGTTGTTTTACTGTCCTCTATTTCCAACATTTCTAAAATGTACTAGGTACATGTAAAAAAAAAAAAAAAAAAAAAAAATTCATGAAAAGAGTTAGAAATAATTAAAACATCGCAAAAAAGAGGACTAGTCATGCTGAATTCTCTATAATTGTCTATTTGTTTTTCATAGATAAAACCTCTCATCAAAATAAAAAAAAATTAATTTTTTAAGTCTTAACTATGTGTATAATCATGAGTTCGCCTTCATTTGTTTTTATTCTTATCGTCAGCTGTTTTATTTGAATCAAATTTTCATTTTAATAAGGTTACTGATACTATTTTCTCTATTAACACATTAAAACTTTCTCCTCAAGAAAAAGATTTGATTGTTAAGTTTTAGTCTTTTGAATGAGGTTTATAAGTCCACAATGCGATTATTATTTGTATTTTTATTAATTTAGCGTTTGAGTTCATTAGACTAATTTTCCGAATACAGAAAAAAAATCATTACTAAAGTAATTACTATTTTTAAAATTGATGATTTTAAAGGTTACTTTAATTAAAATAATTTGTAAAATAAACCAATTTATATGCATATCAGTCATAAACTTAGAGGTTACCATGTTACTCTAACCTGATAACAGTTTACCTTCCTACCAAATCACTACATATTTCAACATGAATCATGTCCTCTAATTACTTATTCACTTAAAACATCTACCAAATCCTCTTTCTTTGTATAAAATTCATCATTTTTTTTTTTCAACTTATTTTGTATACAAATAAACTATTGTTTCTTGTAATTAATGTCAGTTAATTTTTATTAATTGTAATTATCGCCGGTAATAGATGAAATAAATTGTTGTGCTTTGCTTTAATAGAAAAGACTCGAACATTTTTTTCTGATTTCTCGGAGTTCTCTTGATATAATAATTAATGTTTTTATTTTATTATTTTAGTTATTAATTTGTTACCAGAATGTAGCCTATTTCTTTTTTTATTATTATTATTAATGTGTGTTTTTACCATGAATATTAATTATATATTTTATTTTAAACATTTTTCCAGAAAATACAGTCATTAAGATTAAAAAAAAATGTATATATCGTATAAACAATTTAACAGCTGCTTAGAAAAGAAAGTGTTTTATCAATCTTTTCTATATTAGTTATTCTTTGCTTTTAATTTTTTTTTGGTAATTAAAAAAAAAAAAAATTTCAATTTCAAATAACGCAGTCTCAAATGTTTTAAACTGTAAAAAAAAAAAAAAACTGAAATATTATCTAATAAGGTGTTCTATTATCTTTATCTACAGAATAATTGTAGAAATAATATTCAGGAACAGTCATGATTAATAAATTATTTCAGTTCTATACAGCTATAAATCAACCTACGATAATTATGTCATACTACGATTATTTTTCTGTAATTATTATAAATAATTATCCCAAAAAAACCTCTAGTCATATTATCGTTGATATTAAATACTATTTAACTAGCTTTCACACTGGATCATGTAGAAATAATCTTTTATTTCAATTCACAGATAAAGTAATTACGTTTATATTAAGCATAAATTAATATTTGTAATATTTATAATTCCTGTAAACTATTTGTATGTATTTAAACAAAATAGAAATGCATAATCTTGCTGTTTAGCTCTTATCCTATTTGTAAAATCCTAACCTATATATTGTACAGTGAAAACAGGATTGAACAGTCGAAGTTGAAGGGCAAACAAATTTATTTCAAGTTATCAATTTTTCAATTTTTTTTTTAAGTATCGAGTTGTGTGTCTCTGTATGAGGGTAATTAATTTTAAACAACTTAATGTTGTTATAATTTTTTTTTTTTTTAAATTAGCAGAAACAGATATACTAATCTAAATAAAACATAATAAAATACATAATTTAAAACAGTCTGTAACTTTCTCCTGCAAAGATGTAGAGGTACCACAAGCTGTCACTCGCTGAATTGGGTGCAAAGCTGCTAAGACATCAGCCCCTGCCCATGGTAGCCATGGCTAATAAAAAAACAATACAATAAATGTCTGTCTTGTCCCCGAAATGAAACAGTACTGAGAATAAGCAAGGATAGGGTTGAAATAGACTGGTTCTATGAGCTATATATACGAGGTGTGATCAAAATGTTCCAGGACTTTTTATATACTATGGGAATGCAATGTCTCACAGCGATGCGGTTGGCTGCATTGTATTACCTGACTCAACAGGAACACAGCTGTGTTTGCAGATCAATCATAACATCACTGAAAGTAACATTAGCACAGTTTGTTTGAGGTTAGTTTTATAGATTTTGGCTATTTTATGAAAATTAATGTGAAAGAAGAGCAATATGTTTGTGTGAAACTGAACAAAACGTTTTCTGAAATCTTTTTGATGTTACAAGAGGCTTTTGGTGAAGAATGTCTAAGCCAATCATGCTGCCATCAGTGGTTCAAGAGGTTTAAAGAAAGCACGCCAAGTCAAATCAAATGTGAAGGTCATGCTTACGGTTTTTCTTTGACTGTAAAGGTGTTGTCTACTATGAATTCCTTCCACAAGGTCAAACAATTAATCGTTTTGTTTATCTTGAAACCCTCAGAAAATTGCGTAATGCTGTGAGAAGAAAGAGACCTGAGCTGTGGCAAAGTGGTGATTGGGTCCTTCACCATGACAATGCTCCTGTCCACTCTGCATTAGTTATCCGTAACTTTTGTGTAAAAAACGCAATGACTGTCATTCCTCAGCCCCCCTACTCACCTGACCTGGCTCCAGACGACTTTTTTCTTTTCCCAAAGCTCAAGAGACACCAGAAAGGACGAAGATTTCAAACAGTTGACGAAATTAAAGAAAAAACAACAGAGTTTTCTGGGGCCTTTGATCAGTGAAAACACCGGGGGGAAAAGTGTAGCTTCCCAAGGGGAGTACTTCAAAGGAGACAAATTTGAATAACCTGTATGTTGTATGAATAAATGTATAAAAATTCAGTACTGGAACTTTTTGATCACACCTCGTATGTTCATGGTTCTAGGAGCTTTCCACCTCAGAAAATTTGACTTACGGTGTCTTGGAAGTTGTGTCGACAAAAATTTGAATTATTGAGTTAATAATTGTTGGATCGATTAAACGAATACAATTCATTGTATAAACGTAATCAGGAAAAGGGGTTTATTTCGACTTAAGGAGTTTTCCAACGAGTTGTGACTGTATTATAAACCAACATCACAACTTCTCATAAGTAAAGAACTTGAATAATTTAGCCAATCATTGAAGTTTTAATTATATAAACCAGAATAAATTACATTTCGAGTTTTATCTCCTGATGTTATGAGATTGATTTGATTGTTGAGGTTTCCCATATAGGAAAGCTCTATATACTATTTACTGTCAGAGAAACTGAGTCTGAAGATACACTACAACATTTTTGTAAGTCTAGCCTTGTGATTCGTTAATATTAATAGAAAAAGAAACTTTAATAATTAGATTTGAAATGGTAGATTAGTAAGAACTATTGGCGTTCTAGGTATAGGAATGTGGGGCAGATTTGACATTTCCTCTTTAAGCTCTATTTTTAAATCAAGAAGGGATCTGTGTTTGAAATTGTAAAGGCAGTGGCAACAGATGTTCGACGGCTTTACAATTTTCAACACAAAACCCGCCTTGATGTAAAATAATAAGAGCTCCAAGAGGGACTGTCAATCGTGCCCCGATGTCAAATCTGCGCCTCTTTCCCCTATAAATACAATTTCTTCAGTTGCTGTTCCAGTGAGCATTATAGCCTCCACATTATTACCACAAAGTAGTAATTTTTAAGCTGACAGCATTGTACTGATTAAGTGGTTGAAGAGTACACAAAAGCATGATTAGAAATCTAGTTTTTAATTATAATAGATGAGTTGGAAATTCAGATGGAGATAGAATATTTGAAGAATCCACAAGAGAAGGGGGGAACATCGTTAGGAATGCATTTTGAAAAAATTAAGTTTTTAAGATCTTTAATAACATCAGTATATTACAATTTTAACTGTAATTTTGGTGGGCCATTTTCTTATTTCTTTTGCCAATTAAAATTGTTAATAATTTAAGAAATAAATTTTTAGTGAAAAAACTCCAATTTAAACACGGAAGGAAGGAGAAGAGACTTGGAAGTTCACCTTTTCTTCCGTGTATGGATATCTTTCAACATTTTGTTACTAACTTACAAATCCCTTTTCTGGCTGATACATTTCACCATTTTATTCTACTCATCAACATGAATATTTTGATGTTAACTCCATTTCAGAAAAAAAATTTACCCCCTTCCTCCCATGGACTCTTTATTTATTATATTATTAGCGATATATTGGTTTATTAAACCTAATTACTGTTTTTACATTTTTTTTTTTAATTACAGCCGACTATAGATGAATGTAGATTGCAATAATCTCTTCAAACTCGTTATAACTAAGATTCGTTGTAGTTTGAAAGGTCCTCCCTGCAATATGGACCAATGGCATAATTCATAGATAATCAAATGTTTTAAAAAATATGGGAAAAGATCTGCTATCAGCATTGTAAGTTTTTGCATTAAAAATAGTGTATTTAGAGAATGTCTACTCAAAATAGTATGATAACATTGGCGCTGAATATTGAACACTTCTACATTTTTTTAGTAGCAAAGGCTTTCTCCGTAAAAAGATTATTAGCTCAAACATTTTTCAAAGTATTATGTAATTAAAATAATAAATTATAAAAACATAATAAATAAATATGATATACTAGCATCCTTCTGTCACTTTGCCCACTCTCAAAAGTTCTTTGAACTTAAATAATTTTAACTAATAATTAAAGTTATATTTGTTTACCGATAAAAATCTTGCATTGAAGTTTGCAATTGAACATTATTTCTTCAATGACATTTCGATGCATTAATTTGATTAGGTGGTTGAAGATTACGTAAAAGCATAATTAGACATCCAAATCTTTAATTTTAAAGTATGAATTGGTAATCCAGATGGACAGAGACTATTAAGAAACTTGCGGATTAAGGACTGCATTATCAGTGCTTATAACTAAATGCCAATGGATCATATTTTTACCCCCAATATCAAAAAGGAAAGGATTTGCATTCTATTTTAGTAATCATTTTTATTCGGCAGAAATAATTTTATTGATTTCATATGGTTGGATTTTAATTTCTAACTATAAAAGTATATGACAGTGTGCCAAATCTTGTTTTTGTTATTCAACATTGCACATTCAGATTTTTACTATTGCTAAACCTTCCCAGAACTATAAAGATGTAGTTAAAATTTGGTACAGATGGGTTTAGTAGTTTTATCATTGTAAACTCTATTACCATATGGAGCTAACCACATATCGTTTGATTTTCAAACTTCAGGATCCAGATGTTGCTCCACATATTTAAATCTTTTATAATAATTTAATTGAATATAAGCAAATTTTACTATCAATTTGAAGCCTCTATATAACACAGTACCTCTGTGACCTCTCATGTAGAATGGCCCTCGCCACCTATAGGTCAATTTTAAAACTTCACTGTAATCCACATATTATCACTTTTTTAATAACAATCTTAATAAAAATCAATAGATTTTACTATTCCTAGACCTTCCTGGAACTACAATAAGGATGATGTGTTTAAAATTTGGTACAGATTGGTTTTGTTTTTGCGGTAGTGATCACAAATGAAAAACGGTTTGTCCTTTTATATTATAGTATAGATATAGATTATTCTCTTGAATGTAGAGAGGGAATGAAAGTAATACACTAGAGCAGGGTTCTATTATTTTAACTGATTTTTCATTCGGAGCTAAGTTAAAAAAGAAGATTACAAACATTATATTTTTCTATTAAAATCAATATTTATTAAATTTATTTTTTTTACATATTCTTTCTATATTTATAAAATATATTTATATAGCACTATATATGCATATGTGCATACACATGCACATTTACAGCTATTTACATAATTTTATATATAACTAATTATGCATTACTATTGAATTCTGAACAATAATTAAATAAAATGTTTTTTTATAAACATTATAAATGGCACAGTAATATCCATTACAGCATACATATTATATTTTTCACTGTTCTAATTTATTTTTGAAATAAAAAATAAAATAAAATTAACAATTGAATACAATAGAGATCTTTTTTTTTTTTAATGGAAAAAAAAAGATATTCCATTATACCAAATTAAGTAAGAATATATAAAATGAACATCTATTGTGTAGTATTACTAATAATATTAATGTCTATATTACCTAAAACAAATATTCTAATTTAATGTAATATCTATAATTAGTAAAGCTAATAACAAAAAAAAAAATTCTATAAGTACAGACATTTTTTTGAATTATGTAACTATTCCAACTGTATAGAAAATATAATGTAATATGATCAAATGAGAACTAATAAGTTTTCTGCATAACAACTGACAATCTATCAATATAAATTGATAACTTTGGTTAAGACAAATAAATGCTATTATAACCATAATAAGAAAACATTATATAATACAAATTTTATATTATTTTACACTTTCAAAATATCAAATTTGTAAATATAATAACTGTTAAATATTACAAATTGAAAATGTTAACAAGTTTAAAAATATTTCAGTCATAATAATTATGATAAATTATTATCCTAATCTACAAAAATAACTTATCATTAGCATTTAAAAACACAAGCTGCTTAAGTTTGCCAGCACTGAGTTTTGATCTACGGTCCATAATGATATTACCAGCTTTTGTGAACAATCTACTACAAGGAACCGAAGTCGCAAGAGAAGAAAATATCTCACGGACGACTTCGCTCAAGTGGGGATAATTGTAACGATGAATCCTCCACCACTCCAAAGGATCGCTATTCCTATTTATCAAATCGTCTTCTATGTACCTATCTACTTCGAGTTGAGCTCTCGAATCGCCCGATGCCTCATGTTTAGAGTTTGCGGCAGATTTGTCAAACACCTCCCAAACGGATAGCTCTTCGATGTTTTGGGACTGAGAAGCAATTCCCTGTGCTTCTCCAGACTGTGCAGTGTTGTCTAAATTCAAATGTTTTATAACCAAGTCTACTACACGTTTTTTTACAGGTCCTTCATTGTTTTTGAAAGGTATCGTTTTAAACCTAGGATCTAAAAAGGTACAAACTGATAGAATTGGGTTTTTAGTCAGTCCGTTAAATCTTGCATTGAATCCACTTTTCAATTTCATAACAACCTGCTTTGTGGTATCTGACAAATCTGAACAGCTCTCTAATTTACGACATATTTCAAACAAACCATTTGCCAAAACGATGGGCAATGAGGCGAGCATATAATTCTCTTGGTCAGCTGCTTTAGTAACAGCTTCTAATGACTTGAGTATTTTGGCCAATTCTTTTAAAACAGTCCATTCGTCTGGTTGAATAAGGAGATAATTCGATTCTTGTATCGTGACTGTACATGAAATAGCATTCTCTAACTCGACGAACCGCTCTATCATATAATATGTCGAATTCCACATCATTGGAAAATCCTGTTTAAGTTTCTTCGGTTCGATGTTGCAATTTATTTGAGAAAGTTGCAGTTCGGAACTAGCCATAGGATCGTTTTTGAAAAATGAAACAACTTGTCGAACCTTAGATAGAAGTTCTTCGACTGGTTTCAAATTCAGTGCATCCCCGATGACTTTGTTTAAAGAATGTATGAAGCATCCGAAATGTTCCCACTTCAGGACCAATTTGAAGGCATTTGCTATATAATCTTCACCAGATGAAACCGAAAAAAATATTTTGTTCTGCAAATCCCATTCAATTATATTGCGATTTAATTCATCGGCTAAGGATTCACTTGTAAAATTCTCTTCTAGTAGTGAACAGCTTAAAAGAATAGACTTCAAATAAAAATCATTATCTAAAAAGTGTGCAGTAACAGCTAGAAAACTTTCATCATTGCTTGAAGTCCAACATTCGGTGGTAACACAAGCACTTGTAATGGTTTTCGCTAATATTCTTGAATTTTCCAAACATTTTTCGTACATCCCAGGTAATAATGTTTGGGAAATGAATTTCTTAGCAGGTATTTCATAAGCTGGATTTAACATTGAGACAAAGCTTCTGAAACCCTCGTCTTCGACCATACTTATCGGATGAAAATCTCTTATAAATAACTGCATCAATGCATCGTTCACCGTCCTCTCTGGATCATTTTGTGATTTTCTATCTTTCTTCATCTTCTTGAGAGCAGCAGAACTTTGCAAATTGAATTGAGGAGTAAAGATCTGCTGTGCATTGATCGATTGATTACTCAGTTGTTGTGTTGGTATTAATTTTATCTGTATGTGTTGTGGGGTGGTTTGCTGAGCAACCTAAAAATTGATTAAAAGATTATTGTATATTTCATTTAAGTAACGGTACAAAAATAAACTAAATAATATGATAATGGAGAATCATTGGCAACTTAAAAATAAATTAAATAAATAATATTAAGTGATCCAGGTGGGAATCAAACTCAAACTACTCTGAACCGGACACGATCAGCCATCACAGCTTTTAAGTTCATATAATGCAAGAGCAGTAGTTTTATATAATGGCTGTTATATGCAAAATATTCTTAGACTCAGGCCAATCTGGCATTATAGGACATGCGTTGACAAGTCTTAAGGCGAAAAAAAAAAAAAAAAAAAAAAAAAAATTCTTAAAACTAGGAACACTAACTTCACATAGTTTTTGTAATTATTACTTAATGGTAAATCATCTCAGCTTCTTGAAGAAGAGAGAATAGAGAGAGATTTATCCGCACTTTAGAACAGTTCAGCTGATTTTGAGGTTTCTCGGAGGAGTGGAGAAGGGCAATCATTAACATTTTTGGACCAATCAGTCATTTTTTATGGAAATTCTTAGACATATTTCTTGTAGCACTACCCAAGGCCACTGACAGGGGGGAGGCAAAATCTCGGGGCCTGGGCGATGCGTTTGCCCTGGGGCCAGGTTTGTCTCGGCAGCCCTACCAGTGATCCGATCCCTATAGAACAAATCATCTATCCAGGATGATTTGTTGGAGGGACCATTAACACTAAAGAACTAAAGTCAGTTTCAATATGATCAAATTTATTTATTTCAATATGATTTATATGAATTTTGGGTTATGGGTATCAGCAGATACACTATTTTCATTTGCATCTAATGGGCAAAGTTATATATCTATTACAGAGATGAATATTCCTTTGTGAATCATTATGAAAAAAATTACCAACTTTCAATTGCGTTTGTCAAAATACAATTTTTTACACTTGCGCACTATTCACTGGTGCCAAAGGTGTAAACTAATGTCTTAAAAAAAAAAAAAAACTATCTGAAAGTTATTTTTTTTTTAACCCTAAATTTTCCTTTTTTAAATTGTGGATTTTTTAAAATTACTTTGAATCAGTTTAACTAATATTTTCTACACATCTTCATACATTTATAAGTACAGAGGAACCTCGATAATCCCAACGCTCAATAATCCGAACGCAGTTTTGGAAAAAATAAAAATAATCAGAATCGTAAACACAAACTTAGAGAGGGAAGGGGGAGTGTTGTTATATAGTTACCTTACTGTAGCACAGTAGTATTTCATCAAACAAACTATTTACCTTTAACAATACAACGTGCTTCTTATTTTATGGGAACTAGTATGTCAGTGTTCATTTTTGCATGCCACATACTATGCCTGGAAAGCACTTTGTTTGGTGATCCGAACGATTTGATAGTCCGAACCACCCCCGGTCTCAATTAGTTCAGATTATCGAGGTTCTACTGTATATAGCAACCAAAGAAGGAATGTAATTACATAAGTTCAAGATTACATACATAATGGCCAACATAACTTCAATTTGTTTTATTTTTTTGAGTATTTATTACTGCATATATAGAGGACGCAGGAAAGTTATGGTTCAATCAATCCTGTCATTTAAATCTTAAATTAAAATATATAAATGAGAACTATAAATCAAAATGAGAAGTGATGAACAGTTCTTAATTGGGATATTATTACTAACATAATTTCTTTTTATACTATACAATATTTCAATTACCAAGGAGAAATTAATATTAAGGTGTAATTACAAAAGTTACTATATATCTATATATAATATATTTTGTAATTACACCTTAATAATTTCTTTTTTTAGGTATATGAGAATCATAATAAAAGTCAACAAATTATTTTTTTTTTAAATTAAATTATTATTATTCAATTACATTCAGTATTTCGGCCAAAATATGTAGACAATCTTCAGCATTTGAGCAGCTGTTCAGTTATTTTATTAACTTTTAGAATAAATATTATAATTTTAATTTCATATAAGTTTAAAAATAATTATTGGATTATATTATAAATGATGAATAAAATTAATTGTGGATAATTGATTATAAGGATGTGGGAATAGTCAGTCAAAGACCAACAAGAAGAGGAGCTTCCCATACTTGCATCGTCTGAAATAGGTTCGAATGCCTTATACATTTATTTTTAGTTCAACGTACACCACAAATAGACCTCTTTAAAGTGAAATTCTAATTATCTGGAGGTAAACTATTTCCCTCTTCAGATCTACAGGTGAGGAGTGCTTCAGGGGATACAAGCTGATAATTTATTAATTATCAAACGTTATAATAGGATACAATATGTTTACACAGAACATTCACTTTCTGTTAAAATAATCATAAAATTATAATAATCATCAATTCTGAGCAGTGGCTATGGGAACTTTCTTGTGTGATCACAAGTTAAAGAGTAAAAAGAAAATTAAGGGACCTGCTAAAACATAGCAGAGTTTATCTATGAAAGAAATATAATTGAAAACAGTAGCATAACAGTCTATTAAAAAGAAAATTTGTGTTCTTTAATTGACCCACTGGCGGAAGAAGATGTTAACTCACTTTTATTAAAATACTCAGGAAAATCATTTTTCCGGTAATGTTTGGAACTTTTCTGGACCTTAATATCTTATTTATAAAAAATTTTCTATTTAATCTTTCTTCTGTTATTTATTTCTATTCTGCAGATAATTCAATTAATACCTAATTTCAATTACTGAAATTCATTCTGTTGAGTTGACCCCCCCCCCCTCCATCTTTAAGTGTGCAATTTATCAATTGATAAAACAATAACTGCAGTTAAGAAAATGTGAATAAACTAAATAAGTGATTTTGGAAAAAAAAAAAATAATAAATAAAAAAAATTAGGTAACACCTTCCACCAAAGGCTTCATTTCTTGGCAAAGAATTGAATTAGCACCTTATTGCAATTTATGAAATTCATTCTTTTGAGTTTATCCATCTTTTAAAGTACTATTTAAGGTAATTCGACCCTACCTACTGACATTTTTATGCACTAAAAAATTAACTGTAGATAATAAAATGTGAATAAACAAAAAAAAGTGATTTTTGAAAAAAAAAATGAGCTAACACCTTTGACCAATGGCTTCAATTATAAGAAAAGAAGAATAGCTTCTTAAAACTCATGGCCGAGGAATATTCATCAGAATAGCTGAATTAATTTTTGGGAGGGAGGAGGGTAAATGGTAATAGCAATAAATTTTTACATGTAATTCAAGTGATACTGTTTAGAAATATAAAACTATAAATAACTGAACAACAGAATAAATATCAAAAAATAAAATAATTTATCTTATGTTTGATTGGGAAATCACAACCAAAATTATAACTGGTCAGGGGGTGATATGTTTTGAGAACAAGTGGTTACTAAAAAGTAAACCGAATATTTTAAAACTGGTTTTATTTTCTCCTCTGGTTTTATACTACGCCTTGTTGAATTCCTGTTTTAATAACCGGTTACTTCGCCATTCCTACTCAATACCCTGTTCAAATGCAGTTACTCTGAGTTAAAACTTGGGACAACTACAATACGACCTTAGTAACCAGTGATAAGAAAGGGAGGTTACTTCACTGTTGTACCATAACTACCAGCTAAAGTGCGTTTTTCGTTATAATTACCAGCCTTGGCCTGTTAATGAACCCTAACAGAAGCCATGACAAAAATATTTAAGTAAAAGCATTCCTAAACCAGGGACGTAAAATATTAGTTAAACTGAAGACATGAAGCAATACATTGATATAACAATGACAAAATTATAATTGAAGAATAATCTTTTTCAATATTTTTTCAAAACAATAAGGGTTATTCATCATTCTGTGGTTGGCTGTTACAAATAACTTAGTTTTTTAATCATCCATTATCGATTTATATTTAACTTAAAATAATTCACATGTTAAAATAAAACTTACCAAATAATCTTCACTACTTGCCTTTTTTTGTGGAGTTGCAATTTGAATTAATTGATTTTGTGTCGTTGAATATTCTGCCAGTTCAGAATTGACTTTTGGTATATTTGAATGGATAACTTGCAATGTAGAATGCTTGCGCTCTAAATGTTTTCTTAAATTAGAAGTCGTGCTTCTATAAGAGAAACGTTTAGCACATATTAAACACTTCGCACAATCTCTATCAATTACTTCAAATAAATTCCATATAGGGCTGTATTTATGTTTTCCTTTTTTGGGCTTCTCCATTATTTTCTTGGTATTGAAACAGTAAAACCGAAAATTCGGCTAGATTTGTAAAGTTTTTATAACCTTAAGATTCAAAATACGACTTTAGTTATTTATGATTTTAAATATTTAAAAAAAAAAAACGTATAACTTAACGTAACCTAGGACAATAACCCTCTCTTGTTGTTAATAAAGTAACTGATATTGTAAAATGTACTAGAGACGGGATAACATTCCAGGTAACCTATAATCAGTCAGTTAGTTATACAACACACACTCGATAGCCATTGCACACGTAGCGTCAACACAGTAACTGTTCCAACTGCTGTAGCCGTTACCAAGTACCAACATGACAACGAAACAAAATTTCCCCCTTTTACAAAATGTCTATAATAAAAATATTTTTAAAGTTTATTTATAATGACAAAAAAAAAATACAGGCATTTTATATTTATCTAAATATTTTATATTTTATTAACGCAATGTAGTATAAACATATTCTTGAAAATATTAATGAATTTCCCATTACTAAAAATAGATATATGTACACATAAGGTTAACACACTAATATTAAAATGATGACTTATCATTTTTTATTTAGATAAAAATGTTCTTAAGATTGTTTTTCAATATTAAGAAATCTGGATATAATTAACTGTGATAACAATGCTTAATTTAGATAAATTAATTTAAGTATACATGTTTCAGCCTTCATCATATACATGTTTAATACAGTTTTTTTGCAATAATGAAAAGGTTATTACATTTTAAAGTTGTTCTTTAAACAGTAGAAAAATTTAAAAAATCCACATATCAAAATATACATGGGTCTTTGGGGGGTATATCTTTTTTGGAATGTTTTATCGTAATTACCGATTTTTCAGAAGAGGAAATAATTGACTTTAACTTTTTATTTTATTTTATTTAAATTATTGCAAAACATTATCCTTGATGTGTTAACTACTCAACTTCGTGGCTAACAATAAGAAAATACTTTCTCTCTACCAAACTATTACATCACAAATTAAAAAAACAGCAACTAATCAACAAATGTAAAAACAATAGTCACCAATAATATTTCGTATAACATAATGAAATTGAAAATACATGATTGAAAGATCTAATCTAATCTCTTCCAACAGCAGAATGCCAAGATGACTATTATAATAAGTTATATTATAATGACTTTACTAAGTAAATTATTTTGTATGATCATCAGCTGATTGTAAGATGACCAACTGATTGTAAGATGATCAGCTGTTAAAGTAATTTTTTTTTTTTTAAAGATAATGGTATTTAAATTTGTTATTTTGTAAAGTTAAACTATTTTAAGTGAAATAAATATTGTAACAGTTTCAAGGTAAAATACCCAATCTAAAGAAAATATTGTAGTTCGTATTCTCATACATATGAAGAAATTTATCACCTATTGCTCTCATAGCAGCAATACATAAATACAATTTATTTTAAACATTCAGTTAAGTAACGGTAAAACATTAGGTCTACTTCATGGCATTGATCATTAAAATAATTTATTAAATAGTACTTGTTTGGATTTACCATGTACGGAATGTTAGTATCACCAACATCCAATATGAGCAATAATTTAACTTTCTTTACATTTTTAAAAGATTTGAAAATTATTCTGTATTAGCATATTCCTCTAGAGATTGATACTGTCAAGAAAATATATACCAGAACTTTACCACGGTATACAAATTAAAATAACAGATGTGAATTCAAAATATTTTAGAATTTGGATTTAAAATAAATATTGTTTTGCTAAAAATACTGAAAGTCGTTGTGGAAGAACTCTCTTTTAAGAGTAAAAAAAATTATTAACATCTCTGATGTTAACTTAATAGCTTTAGAATTATTAACATTTTATATAACTAGTGTCTGTATGTAACAAAGGGAAAATTAAATAAACATGAGCAATTAAACTCAAGTACTCTTTTTCGATTAAACAACTGACTGACTTATTGTCGTTTCGTATATAGCTATGAAATGTTTATTAAAGAAATTGACATAAAATTTCAATTGTTTCTAATGGTACAGATTGCTTTAAAATTTATAATAGAGAAGGTGGAGGCGGATGTGGAAAGCTACATGTTTTTCAGACTAAAATGGAGGGCTTAAAATGTAATTTCTAAATGAATAATGTTTATAATCTACAAAAACTGTATATACATACACATAACGAATATTTATTTAAAACATTATGTTTTTATAAATTATTATTTAAATCATAAAATACGTCAAATGGTGTTTCAGCATTAAATTCTTTCAATAGTTCTCACAATAATATTAAAGTTTTATTTATTCTTTATCATTGCTATCACACAATTATGAGAACTTTCCTATTAATGGAATATTTTAAATAACATTGTAAGATTTTAGGAAAATCTATGTCTGCATCTATGGAAACAGGTTATTGTCTATGAATTATGCATAGTATCGATATTGCACCAGAAATGACCTTCTTACCACTAGTACCTATATAATTAAATATGACTATATGTTATACTAAATATAATAGTACTATAGTTTGTTAAAAGCTTAAGGCATGTGGCTCGTAAGAGGAGGGGGAGCAATGTTGCCAAACCTCCTTTACCCAACTCTCAGGCGGGTCTTAGTCTAAATAAGTTTATTATAATTTTAGTTTATTTTTTAAAATATGTTTTGATAATTTTAAGTAAAGCTTAGCCATTTTAAGCATCATAGGTAGCATAATTTTATCTTTTGTTCATCTAATAACCAAATTAATTTTTTTTCTTTTAACCTTACTAATAAACAACAAAGAAATACATAGTGCTTTATTATGTTTTATAATACGTTATGCTTTATTTAAAAATGATATATACAAAAATATATTATAAATATAAATATAATAATATACAAAAATAATTTAAAAATTAAAAACTTCATCACCTTCACTCAGTTCTTTAGCTTTTAAAAAGTAAAAAAAAAAAAAAAAAAAAAAATCAGTGCGACCTATATGAGAGGCGAAACTGTACTGTCTATATGAGAGAACAGGCAACCCTGCGTACCGCTCATTGACCCGGACGAGCTAGGCCTCCCTCCCTCCACTTTTCTCCAGATGCCTTTAACTTTCAACCAAACTATAGTATTATCATATTTAGTAGTAGCCACCAATAGCATATCAACCAGTAACATTGGTATGATTAGGAGAACAATCTAGTCTTGAAACGTTGCCAAAATAGTTGTGTATGAATATAAGAATCACAACTGTATTTCATTAGAAATAGAACATGAAAGCTTGTAATTTGAAACTAATAAACTAAATAACAGTAAAATAATTTATCAATTTCTAATTTGATTGCTGTTTTTATACTATCATGCATAGCTTGACTAAAATCCGTAAGTCCATTTTATAGTGAAATTTAATAAATATCATTAAAAAAGACTCAAGATGTTTTAGAAGATAAAACATATTCCGATCAATAAATCATGTTGCGACTTATTCTTTCTTTATTTAACTATACTTAAAATGCATATATTAACTGTCAAATCAAAATTATTCTTATTACCTACATGTCTACAACAAATTATCATGCCAGAATATTTATAGAAAAAAATGGTCACTACTTACAGCTGTATAATGCACGTTGATAGTAGATGCCAGCAAAGAAAGACATCTCACTTTCTGCGCTGTTCTTCCTAAAAATTAATACAAATATCGATTTAAAAGAAAGTAGAGTATTGATTTGATATTATCAAGCTTTGTTTTTTAAATTAGGCATTTTATATTAATATTTATATTCAGGTATTTGTTGAATTCATAATTACAGTAATGATAATTATGTATCTGCTCAAATTAAAGAAATGTATATAATTTAAAGATTTTTTTTTTCAATTGACCAAAATGAAAAACAATTTTATTGAATGGGGAAGAATATGTGCTTTACAGCACTGTTACCTACCCTTGATAGTGGCACATTTTAATGTTTTTAAAATAAAAGCTTTATAAATAAATGAAACAAGAACATAGACTATGGTATATCAGCTGATTTATAGAAATTAAGAACTTCTTGATTTTCGTTATCAGCTGTTTTAATTATATACAAAATATTTCAAATAAAGGGTCATGGTAAAAAACCAACTTAGTCCACCTTACTAGCAATTTATGTTAGAGTGCAATAGGCTATAATAATCCAAGCAATAGGCAGTTATAACAAGCAAACCTTATTAAAATACGACATTCTAGTTTCTCAAATTTACTAAGTTAATAAGACACTCATAGAATCATTAATTTGTTTTTATAGACAAGTAGATAAATTTTTCAAAAATGGAAATTAGTTTCTCAAAAAATTTTCTTCTTATCCTAATAGTAACACTGTACAATATTTTAAAACCAAAAAGGAGCCCAAATAACAAAATATAACCAAACTGCTCATTTTTGGCAGCAAAAAACATAATAGTGCAGGGCTTATTTCTGAATTGTAAATTTTTATTATTATGTAGGGATAAGGAATAATTCAGAACTTAAACTAATGAATTAACTTCTATTTGTAAATATTCAAATTTCAGAATAAATTACAATTAAAAAGAGAGGTTTGTAACACAGTCACTAAGACTTATAATTCTTGGACCCAGGTTTGAATCCTGCCCAAGCAAATAATTATTTGTTTTGTTGTATGAATAGAGATGGATTTTGAGCACATTCACGTTCCACAAAATTAAAAAAACTTCCTCAAAACTTATGACTACAGCTGTTTTTACATCTGCGTATGTTAAAGTTGTCAAATTTATGTGGATTTTTTTTTTTTTCTGATTTGAATGTAAATGAACAGAAAGTACACTTTGCAAAGTATTAGATGGCAGCACCTGTTTAAAATGAAAAAAAAATAAGTGAAAACTGTGGTTTTTCCTCTGGGCCTACAGTATGATGTATTTTTAATCTAAGTTACAGAGCATATTGAGACTTTTTAAATTTAATTTAGTATGTTATATGGTATTCTATAATATTTTAATTTTTACGATTAAAGTAGAAAAATATACTAATTGCTAATTTGCATTTGAGAAGTTTTGAAGGAATAAATAACATTTAATGTAAAAGCTTCTAGTTAATCTCCAATAATGTGTTGCTTTACATGCCTTACCTTCAATTATTGAAGATTTCAATTTCTGCTTTCTTGAAACTCAAAAACACTCTCGAAAGTCTTGGAGAAAACAGGTATTGAGAATACATGTTGCATTAGAGAAATTATTTTAATTCACATCAGCCATCGTGACAGAGAATATTTAGTAATTATTTACATTCAAATTTAAAAAAATTAACTATAAATAATGTGAAAGATATTCATTATAATATTATTCTCGATACAAAATAAAATACAATAATTTTCATATTTGAATGGATGGAATGAATGATGGGAAAACAGTTATATTATGATAAATATCAAAATTATTTTTGAAAAAAAAGTTATAAGTAATCTTGACTATTTTTCTATAAAACAATAATCATATTTTTCAACCCCTGCTTTCAACAAGTATCAACAACGTAATTAAAACGATTTTTAACAATTATAAACATGAAATGAAGGATAACAATACTTTTCACTCACTTCACCATAAAACCAAACTTCAGAAACAGACTCAACTATGAATTAAATTAGCTTTTTATAAAAAAGGACGCGTTACGAAGTCCGTTGCGAAAATGAGAAAATTGAATTAAAAGAATATTGGTACCCTAATTGGTCAAATCCGCTCCTTCAGTCTTGCCTTATTTCGGAAATATAAACTGAATATTCAAATTTATAGAAATATTTTAAAAATATTAAATAAATTTTTAAAAAATATTAGAAAATATATTTTTAACAAAGTAAAAAAAAAAAACATATATAAGTTAAGGCGATCTTTCACTTGTAATAATAAATGAATTATATATCAAAACATGTTTTTATAGGCTTAAAGCAAAAGAACACGAAGATTAGTTTCAATAATATTTCTATTTAAACGAAAAACAATTTTTATAATAGTATTTCATGTGAAATTTTTTTTTAACAAGAATTTCTTATTAATATTTGAGAATTGGCTTGCTCCTTTTAACAGCTACATTTCTGTAACCAGTTACTGTCTTACTCGCACGCATTCTAGCGGTGATCATTCGATCTAATTTTTGAAGATATTCTAGATGTAAATGAACTTCAAGCTTTTGTAAATTTCATTTAATTTAATTTTATTCAATTAATATAAAATTGTTGCTATAACATAGTATTCTAAAAGTAAAGAAAAAAATTAGCAAAAGTGTTAAAATTTATTATTTTTATAAACAGTCAGTTAATGAAATGAACAACAATTTATTATAAAATGACAATAGTAAAAATTCTGAGAAGCCATAAATGAGGTGTGAGAATGATTTCATTGAAAACTAATAATATTATGTTATTAATAGTATAATAATATCATGTCGTTAATGGTAGTAAAAACTACAAGGAGTCATCAATAAAGGTGACTGGATAAATAATATATGAGTATAAGGTATTTATTTTATGTTTAAAAGTAATATAGAATAATAAATGAACATTCTGTTGTCACTTTTGCTAAAATAAAAACGCGGACCATTGTGAAGAGAGGTGAGGAAAATTTATTGGAGGGAAAATATTGTTTGTTTTTTTTGTTTTTCTTCTGATCCCTCTAAAAAGAAAACAAAATTATATCAACACATACATAATATAAAATATATATACAATATAAGAAGAACGACATTTTACTTTTTTCTAGCTGTCCGACCTGGTTTTTGAAGGCTTTGATGTGATCTATTGATTGGTTATGAAATTTTCTGTAAAAAAGGCTTGAAATGAGATTAATAAGAGGTAAGGGTACCTCTGTAACAATACTTATTACTAACTTAATCTAACTTACAACTACACTATTTACAATAATTACAATCTTTCCTAATGTGTTAGGTTTACAATATTATATTGATTGGTTTAATGTAGCCCTTTCTGCCATACCATCTGGAATTTTATATATCTGTGTGTTATGTTTTCGGGAATGGTTTCAAGTTTAAGAAAATCATGTATGTGTACTGTGTACTAAACAAGAAAAACAAGTTTTTTTTTTAGCAATATATTATAATTTTTTTTTTTTAGTCGGGGTTCGAATCCCGACTGGGCAAATTTTTTCTCTTCAAAAAAAAAAATATATTAATCAACAACAATTAATTATTTCATTATTATAATTTTATTACAATTACAAGTAATCTCTTATAATAATATATATAATAATTAATTTAAGTAATATACTTATATAATATCCTCTAAATATTACTTAACCACAGTAAACAAATGCCAATTAATGACAGCCATTTTGTACATCTAATTACTAATTAATTATTTTAATTAAGGTATGTTTCTTTAATTCTTGAATAGGTTTACTAAGTTTTAATAAGTAAATAAGTAAATATTTTCGACAAAAAGTGTTGAGTGATCTTTTAAATTTTTTACTGGGATAATATTATTTAACCTGCTGATTTTATAAGCGATTTGTCAAGGAAATATTATCATTGGGGCTTAGAATTCCAAAACCAGCCAAGTCAAATTTCTATTCTTTAATAGTTTTTTTTACTAGATTATCTTTTTGTGAAAGGTTTTCTCCCAAAAGTTGTTAAATCATAGTAAACCGGCCATGCAAAAAATAAGGCTTCTTCCTAATCCGACCAGAAATTTACCTTTATCGACCAGCTGTGAAAAGTTTTCAAAAATAGACAGCTGGTTTTGGAATTCTACTTTTCAATTGTTAGTAATAACAAAACATTATTCTATTATTCCAGTATTTCAGCCATGTCAATTGGTGGCTATCATCAGATCTAAAGAAGAAAATGTCAAATACAGAATCAGGGAACGTAATTATAATTATTTTTACAACTATTTCCAAGCTTGTTATATAATTTTGTTTCATTACTCATACTTTTCAACCTTTTATTGTATTTTGCTTTTATTTTTTATTTATCTTACTCTGCTTTATCATTATTCAACATGCCTACATCTATATAATTATACCATGCCAATGTAATTACTATTATTTTCATTCTTCTATTCTTAGTATAATTATCATTCTTGTAACAAATTATTTTCATTTCATTTTTTTATGTATTGAGCAACTTGAATAATGTAACAAAATCAGTTCCTCTACTTTCTTTGTTGTTTTCTCTTCCTCCAGTATTTCTTCATCTTTACATTCACTGGCCTTTTTCTTTCTTCTCTCCATTTCATTCCCATTTTCTTGCTTATTCTTCCTTGGTAACCTTCTAAATTGAGAATCTTAGTTCTGAAAGTGTTTCTGTCTGGTAGTTCTGACTTATATTTCATTCATTAATTTCTTTGTTTTGTTTTTTATCTTCATTTATTGAATTTCTTTTATTATATTCCCTGAATCATTAACTGACATTTTGTTTTATTAGCCCTAATAATGGCCATCAAATTTTTATTTATTTTTTCCTTTGACTGATCTTTCAAAATAAATTTACAAGATAGTATAAGATTGTTACTGAACTTTGAATATTTAAAGTATTGGGTTGGCAAATAATTAAGTCTGGTTGGGATTTTAAGGGTGAAATAAAATTCAGTGTATACTAGAAATTACCATTATTTAGTATAAATTGTACCCATCTTTTAACCAATTGCATAATATCAGGTTCATAGAACGTCCATGGTTTATTGTCAAGAAACTGATCCAAGTGGTTTTTGATGTCCTGTACATTTTAGAATTGCTTTCCATTCATGGAGTTCAACAAAAACCGAAATAAGTGGTTATCACTGGAAGCTAGGTTTGGTGAATACGGAGGATGGGGCCAAAGGTCTCATCCAAAGCTTAATAATTTATTGCGAGTGAACAACGAGGTGTGGGGCGTTGCGTTGTCTTGGTGGAAAACAACATCCTTTCAATTTGTCAATTCTGGGAATTATTTTTTAATTGATTGATCCAACTTAGTTAATTGCAAACAGTATAGAGTTGAATCAATTGTTTGTCCTGATGGCAATAGCTCGTTTCAATTTCTTGTGGGCAACCAGACCGTGGAGCGTCATTGATGTCAAAATTTCCTAAACAAAATTTGGCAAACCAATTCTGACATGCGTTCGGTTAAGGAATCATCCCCATAAACACTGCAAATTTTTTTATGGGCTTCTGCAGCACGGTTACTTTTTTTTTAAATAATACAGCAGAATATGCACTACATGAATGATATTTTTTTCCATGTTCACAGTGCAGTAGCAATCACAATACTAAGCTAATGTAAACAAGAATTTGCTGAAATGTTTGTTGACATATTGCAAACAGAGTAAACAATCCATCTTAGGGATTAATATATCAGATAAGAAATGGGCCGTAATGATATAAAAATAAACAGAAAAACTGAAAGGACTTATTTGCCAACCCAATAATTTAATTATATTAGAAAAAAAAACAACTTAATCTTAAACAATTAGAATGTTTTATTTTTTTTTGTTTCTGATATTATTTCAGATGTATATTGTAAATTTTCAAATATAGTATATAAATTTTATTATTTATGATGGAAATATTTTAAATTGTTTACTTTGGAAAAAATGTTTACAGATACAGTTCTTTAGATTGAAATTATAACAAGTTTTTGCATTGATCTTTATTGTGTCATATATTACATTGTTTCTTATTTATTATACTGCACATTGAAGGTATTTTATTTTTAGTACTTGGCATAGTGTTTTTTTTTTTTTAAGGAAGAAGGTTAGAATGATTTACTCAACACAAAGAGTGACTCAAAAGCTAGCTCTGTTTAATTGCTCTAAAATGACGACCTGGAAGTGATCGAAAATGTAATTGACCGCTTAAAGCCTTCCTCTGTCCGAGTTAAAATGGTAAGTTTTTTTGTTTTCATCATTTCAGTATCGTATCCTCTATCTTGATTAAATATGAATATTATCACTTTATTAACTGGGAATATCCTTTTTAAAAGATAAAAAATATAGATTTCATTTAATAAATTTGTTTTAAATAATTATTTTATAAATAATATTTATTTCAGTAACTATTTGAAAGTTTGAGTACAATTTAAACAATTTTTTTTAATGACTTAATGAATGAATGAATGAATGAATTACTGTATTTTGTAAAAATATTTACAATCACAGGAGGTCTGATTCCAGAATGAACAGTTAAAATGAAAAAAAAAATATATCTATATATATATATATATACATAAATTGAAACAAACATAAAGTCCATATATCACGCATAATATAAAATTAAATAAATAGACTACACATAATAAGTACAACTTAAAAAAAAAAAAAAGAAAAGTTTCGGCTGAAAAAGAAAAACAAAATTTTAGACAAATAAAAATTAAACAAAATACTCCGAGATAACTAATCACCATCTGAATTAAATGTACGTGTTATAAATAAATAAATAGCTTTTAAATGCTTTATGGTCTTAACGGTTAAAAGATTTTCTATGGTCAACTCAGGAGTAGGTTTGGGTAGGAGATACTTGCTTAAATACTTTTGCCTTTGTCTCCTAAATGCAGAACAATCCAGCAAAAAGTGTGAGACACCATTTTTTTTAATCATATATCCATAAAATAAATAAATCAATTTTTAGTTGATACACAATCTTTTTTTTTCTCTCTTTAATTTTTAAATCCACACCTGTCACTTATCCTGTGACAACAAGCAGATGTGATTATAGTGTACAAGATAATTGGCATGAGGGAGGTCAGGACCAAGCACCTACTTACTGTTAACATGAAACATGATATTTAATTAATTTTAACTGAATAGATCCCTCAACCAACTCTTTTTTTAGCCTTCTTCGGGTATTTTCTGGCATGTTTCTCTTGGCTGCAGTTTGTATTAAATTGTCAATATATCTGTAGAGTTTGTCATAAAATCTCTTGCATAAAGTCAGGATGTGTTCATGTTCGTGTACGTCACTATTATGTTAGTACATAATAAGTAAGTATCAGTATTTAGTCTTTGCATACTTTTCAACGTTGATTTTTTTTGTACATGAAAGTCTCAGTTCGAGTACATAAGGACGCAAAGCCCCAAAATACAAACAAACAAAAGTTTTAGTTTTTTGTTAAGGCTTTGGCATTTCTATTTTATGTGTGGGCCCCATGTCATCATGTCGAAAATTATTCATAAATATTGAACAGTATTAGTCAGCTGGATTGGAATATTTTTGAACTGGGAGGCAGGTGTCATGTTGAAGTGTACAAGTGATGTGTTGCAATTTGTGATTGTTGAGTTTAATTTTTTTTTTTTGAGCCATTCTTGTAATTGTAAGTATTGTTGGAGAGTCAATGAAGCCTGGTTGATGTATTAATGAATTGCGACCTTCAAACACATATTTGATTAAACAAAAACACAATTTTATTATATGGTTAACAATAAAAAAGCCCAAACTCGCTTAACCAATTATGTATTTATGTATGTAATGTTATATTACATTTTTTTTTTTTTTTTTTTTTTTTTCCCAATAAATGAATCTAATGTTTAATTAAATTATATTTGGAGGATTCAGTTAAATACCTAAAAAAAGGTTGAGGATGAGGTGTAGGGTCTTTTATTTATTTATTTTACAAGCATCTACCCTAGAGGGTCATTAGCAACACCTTTTATAACACAAATAACATTATATTAATTTGTTGTGCCAAATTTTTGGCTTATCTAAATTTACAAAATTTTCAGCTTATCTCGTAATGATGGCAAATCTCTTTAAAATTCATTTAAGTATAATGTACTTAAGTATTTCTATTGACAGAACCCTGAACTATTTTCTTTACTATTCATATATGGTCAACCACCCATTCTCATCCAAATTTAATACTGTTAAGAAATTTGTAATTAGACTTTGGGAACATACAGAATTAACTAAAACAATTAGCTAGGGTCGAGATAATGCAAATTAAAGCACTCGGAACCTTTCTACCCCTTGAAGCCCTAATAGTTTTTTTATGCAAATCAACAACAGCTGTTTAAGGACTCCTAGAGGGACTTTAGCTAATGAAAAACATTATTCCTTCTTTAGAAAACAAACTAAATTTTATGTTATGTAAGTTGTATTACACTGTTTAAAATAGTGAATTTGAATGAATTTAATCCATCTAATTTTATTTTCGATTATTTTTCTGTGAGATCATGTAATAATAAATAATAATAACAATAATAATTTTCTTGTCACATTCATTCACATCTTTCTCCAATATTTCATCTAACCTTTCATTATACTTATCAATTTTTATTTTAACTCCTGAATCGCTAACAATATGGTATTCAAAATTATTCCATTTATTTGTTCCATTTTTACAAAGAAAAAGCTATTTTATACACTGCACCCCCTCCCCCCAATAAATAATATACAATTGTGTCGTCTAGTTGCAAAACCGGCCATCTCCAAAAATCAAAATTTTTCAGGAGAGCTGATTTTCTGTTACATCACGCCAAAACGAAGTAGGAAGAAAATCTCTTCGGTTTTTAGTGGCACAAGGGTAGTGTGTTTGAAAGCACTTTTTGAAATGGAAGGGGCAAGTGAAGGGGGTGAGTTACTCAATTTTTTATTTTGGATTTGGCCGCTTTTGCAACTCATTTTGGAGTTGGCCGGTTTTGCAATGAATTAGAACTTAAAAATCACTAAATTTAATGAAAATATTGAGTTTTTTTTTGGGATGCGAATGAACAAAACTTTCTTCAATAAGTGAATATTATTTGAAAAAATTAAACTCTGAAATGTTGTGGTGTAACTCAAACATCTAGACGGAAAAACTGGCGAGAATTATTTTTAAAGTAATAAGTTCCGAAAATGGACGGAGAGAAATGGAAGGCAGAAGATGAAAAAGCCAGGGGCCGCTATATGTTGTCTGTTGTGCTAAAAGACGAAGAAGAAGAAGAATTTCCGAAAAACGTAATTTTGAAAAACATAAACATTCAGAAACATTTACTCTTGCGGTATTATCGTCTTCAACAGGCTAACACATTTCTTTCTGATATCTACTTCTCTGCTTCCTCCTTCTTGAGCAGCTGATGATACGACGCACAGTGATGATACGACGCAAAAAACTAAAGCATAAAACGTGGCAGAAAGTCCTAAAACTGAAATTTTCCTTTCAACGTGATGACTTAATTATCTGTTAGTTAAGGCTCTGCAGAACAAAATAATGTAATTCATCAAGCTGATAACGGTCATGTCTTGTACTGATAATCGGTGAAAGTGGACAAAGTTCAGTGGCATCAATGTCAGTGTCTGCATCAATTTGTTATTAACAGATCGTTTGTTTTTTTTACATACAGTATTAATACTTGTATATTTTTATGACATGGAATCATCATCTTCAGGTATATAATTTTGAAATATAGTATTATATTTGCCTTAATAATATAATAAAATAAGATTATTGATTTTAGTTTATATGTAGCGAAGGGTTTAGTAACCTTCCGAACCCGTCCAAGCATATTATTTTCCACCATCTTTTTGTACATTATGTAAATATTATGATTTCGATAAAAAATCTTGCTCCAATCTGCCCCACCGTCAGAAAAAATATTTCTTCTTTGTTATTGCATAGACGAAAAAATAATTTTATTTCCTATCCTATACACCTATCATACACCTATCCTACAAGCTTCCACTAAAAAAATGGCAAGACCGCAGCAATGAAGACAAACAAGTTGTTAAAGAAACCAAAAGTCGAATCCAAGAAAGTTTAAAAAAAAAAAAAAAAAGTGTGGTTTGATTGTTGACATGCCTAAACCTGGCTTTGGAAATAGTAACGATGGAAATACGGCTAGGCGATTTTTCTCGCATGCTGATATTTCGTCAGAAATTACCGGAGTTGACGCTGAACTAATTAAAAGGCTTCATACAATACTGATAGCAATATCAAGTGGGTACGAAATTTTAACTAATGCCTATCAAGCGTTTGCTCACGATACTGCAAAGTATTATGTAGAAAAGTAACCAAGGTACCCGATGTCACCGACCCTCGACAAGTTTCTTATCCATGGTACAGGAAGCTCGTAACAAGGATTTCAAAAAATATCGTGAACATCACGGAAGTGTAGTCAAGAAAAATCCAACTATGATATATTCATTAACTTTTTGTTGTGTTCAGACCCAATTCTAACAAGTAAACGAAAAACTACCTAAGAAAAAATTTAAGTCACTACCGACAGAGGCTTTAAACTTTCTTTCTTTTTCTTTCTTGCTAAATTAGCTAGAACTTCTTCTACAACTTCTCCATAAAAATCGAATGAAAAGTGCACGAAACGATAATGGCATAAACGTTAACTACAGGAAAAGCAGGAGCAGACTGATATTGCCTGATAAGGGGGCTTCTTGATCTGGAACAACAGCGCGATCTAGCGGATGTGGAGGTGGCCGGTTTTGTAACTCGCTCACGGAAGGATTTTTGTCTCCAATTTCTGGAGACAATTCCATTCCATCTGATTTTTGTTTCCAATAGGTGGAAAATGTATCTTAGGACTCAGAAAACAGAAAAAACGAATTTCTCAAAATTGAGGAGTTGGCCGGTTTTGCAACAAAGACACAATTATTCCATATTCTTTATTTTTGCTTTACTCCTCACATGAAGAATTATTATCTTGTTACATGTTTCCGGACTATGGTCCCATCTTCAGATTTAAATATATTTTTCTTGGTGGTTCACACCAGAAAAATATATTTAAGTCTGAAGGTAGGACCATAGTCCGGAAACATGTAACAAGATAATAATTCTTCATGTGAGGAGTAAAGCGCAAAAATAAAGAATATGGAATAATTAACATTATGCTCCCTTATTGAAGAAATTAATATAATAAAAATAAATAATATAATAATAATAAATAAATAATAAATAAAAATAAATAATAATAATAAAAGTGTTTGCTCATGACAACATTGTGAGATAATGAAAAAAAGTCAGATTATTGCTTTTCTACAGAGCATCAAATCGAAAATTTCACAACAAATCCAAAGATATCAATAAGTCATCATCTCACAATAAGTTACTGCTTTTCTGTATGGAAGGGTAGATTACAGAAGTGAAAACATCTGATTTTATTGAATTTATGAAATAATATTAAGTACTTTGTTATTATATATACTAAATATAATATTTATATCAAATTGCTGAAACGATATCGAAGCACGACTCTGCCTCTGATTCAACCCGAAATAAATTTTTTAACATGTAATACGTTTTACCCATAGTCTAGTTGGTCAAACATGATACGTTTTTGAGGATCGCGAAGGCGTCAGGCGTAGTTTGGCACGCCCTAGCTCTGTTGATGTTGCACGGATTAAACATTAGGCGACAGTTTCCTGATCATAAATTCAATGGAGAATATTTTTACTTATATAACATTTTTTGATAGGACCTGCCGTTTAGGAGCTTTATTGGTTTGAATAAAAAAAGTCACGTTTTGCATTTACTTTTTAAGTGTAGTCTTTTTTTACCCGCTCTAGCTTATAAGTATATACTTATAAGTATTATACTTACAAGTAATACTTATAAGTATTGTTCATATCGAACATTTAACTGTAGTTTCCTAATCAGAAATAATTGAAGAATAGTTTTTGTTATGTAAAAGTTGTATATAATAACCACTTTATTTGTTAAAGAAAAAGATCTTGTACAAATATTTCAAAATATAAACAATTTAGTACATACTTCTTATGAGTAGCTGACCGCACATCTTCGTAAAGTTTGCATTGTGAACAAAATAAAATATTACTCCTACTATATACATATTACACATTATTAGATTCTGGTATAAATGCATAATTTTGCATTATTAAAAATTAATATTAGTATACTTATATACATATATATATATATATATATATATATATATATATATATATATATATATAAATGAACAAAGATTAAATAAATAGTAATACTGACATATCACATCCATAAAGCAAATAATACTTAAATAAAGAGCAAGTAACTAGTTAATTAGTAATTTCGGGAACAGTGTATATCTTAGCAACTGATAATAAAAATAAGTAAATATAATTTTCTTTTTCAATACTGTCTATATTGAGAATGCTCTCTATATTTGCATAAGGAGGTGAATCAGTTATATATTGCTGCAGGTATCTCTCTCTACATACATTGGATGACGGGCACAGGAGAAGAAGATGACGTAGGCTATTAGATATATGTTGCTTACAGGCACTGCAGATTTCTTCATCTTGAATAGTGTAGGATGTATTTTTTAAATATATATTTACAGCGTGTGGGTTTAAAATTCTTAAACGGCTGACAACTCGTGTTTTGTGGATGCAGGTATTAAAAGTTAGATACTCTTCTGGAGAAAAATCCAGACGGCTGATAGTTCTGTAGACGGGGTTAGTATTTGAATTTAGAGCTCTATTAATTAGTCCAGTCAATAGGGAATCACTCCCATGTTAAATTTACTAATAATAAGGGCTGGTAGCAAATCGGTTCAACCGGACGCTCTAGCTTCAATTGTTTATAGCTGTTAAAACGGGCGGTTTTTCAAGTCGATTTTATTGCATGTTTTTTCAAAGAAATCGATTTTTTTAGCAATTCATAATGAAAATATAATCCCTTAAGAATAATATCCCGGTCATCCAAAGTTCAAAATGTGAATCACGAACGGCCCGTTTTGCATTGAAAATATCGATATCGAGATAAACAAAAGGTATATCTCAGTAATAATAAAGATAGGAGGACGGGGTGAATCCTATTTTTCTTTGGGTTTAAAGAGCTTCCTTTTTCATCAATAAAAAGTATTGAAAAGGCCCTTTTTGTTTATAATAATTCTTATGCAAAAAAGGGACATTTTAGAGGGTTTTTTGCCCTTTTTCGACAACCAATCATCAGAATCGAACGATCAATGGCTTAAATTGTAGATATTTTTATTATCTACAACTTTTATATACAACATTTTATGAAAAGCCGCGTTATATTTGCTTATAAATTGAAAAAAAACTGCTTTTGGCCTTGTTCTCGTGCCCCTAACTCTAAAAAACTCACCAAATCTTTGGGGCACTTCTGACAGAAATACTTCTTTAATCGCCCTCAACAACTCTGTGCAGGTTGCTACCAGCCCTTATTATTAGTAAATTAACATGGAAGTGATTCCCTATTGACTGGACTAATTAATAGAGCTCTAAATTCAAATACTAACCCGTCTACAGAACTATCAGCCGTCTGGATTTTTCTCCAGAAGAGTATCTAACTTTTAATACCTGCATCCACAAAACACGAGTTGTCAGCCGTTTAAGAATTTTAAACCCACACGCTGTAAATATATATTTAAAAAATACATCCTACACTATTCAAGATGTTATAAATATAATAAATTAAAAGCTTACCTCTCAACGATTGATTTGAGCTATTCAAAGTGTAGCTACCATAAATAACAGCCGAGTTACGATTTTTTTTTTTTTTTTAAATCACTACGTCATTTCTTTTTTGCAATCTCCAGATCTCTCCGCGTGATAGAAATTTAAGACAATGAAAATGCAATGCAGATACTGGAGAAACAACTGAGCAGTAGGTCCATTCGATTTGAATGTTGTAAACTGACTTTGAAATTTAGAAGAAATTTGTAAGAAATTAACATCGTTACTGATATCTTCTTCCTTGAATTCATCGGAGTTCATCAAATTTTTTTAAAAAATCACTACGTCATTGTTATGGCTAATTAAAAAAAATCAATCTCCAAATAGTACAAAAGGGTGGATGGGCTTTCGGGAAACTTACTCGACAAGTTTTCAGTATCATGTGTCCAAAATTATTCCTTTAAAATTTGCGAATAATCCTCCTAACCAGTACGATACAATTTTCAGTGTTGATTGAAGCGTCAGCACGAGCCCGAGCTCTTAAACAATCTACTGCTTTCGTGACCTTTGATCAGCCTCTTTACTGGAAAGCACGTGAATTGATAGCGTCGATTGATCCATTGAATGATCCACACGGGCTTCAATCTGTAATTGTACGGTTAGGAGGATTTCACACTTTGATGTCATTTCTTTCTAGTATTTCATATTTGATGGATGGCAGTGGCTTAACAGAAGCTTTCACAACTATATTTGCAGCAAACTCTGTCAAAAAAGTTCTTTCTGGCCATGCATTTTCACGTGCGATTCGAGGACATATTTTAAATTTTGTTGCTATATGCAAACGAATATTAGAAAAATGTTCTTTTACCGACGATGAACAAAGTTATCTGGATAATTTTGATGAACTCCGATGAATTCAATGAAGAAGATATCAGTAACGATGTTAATTTCTTAATTTTGGACACATGATACTGAAAACTTGTCGAGTAAGTTTCCCGAAAGCCCATCCACCCTTTTGTACTATTTGGAGATTGATTTTTTTTTAATTAGCCATAACAATGACGTAGTGATTTTTTAAAAAAATTTGATGAACTCCGATGAATTCAAGGAATAAGATATCAGTAACGATGTTAATTTCTTACAAATTTCTTCTAAATTTCAAAGTCAGTTTACAACATTCAAATCGAATGGACCTACTGCTCAGTTGTTTCTCCAGTACCTACATTGCATTTTCATTGTCTTAAATTTCTATCACGCGGAGAGATCTGGAGATTGCAAAAAGAAATGACGTAGTGATTTTTTAAAAAAAAAAAAATCGTAACTCGGCTGTTATTTATGGTAGCTACACTTTGAATAGCTCAAATCAATCGTTGAGAGGTAAGCTTGTAATTTATTATATTTATAACAAAATCGGTTCAATACCGGACGCTCTAGCTTCAACTGTTTATAGCTGTAAAACGGGCGGTTTTTCAAGTCGATTTTATTGCATGTTTTTTCAAAGAAATCGATTTTTTAGCAATTCATAATGAAAATATAATCCCTTAAGAATAATATCCCGGTCATCCAAAGTTCAAAATGTGAATCACGAACGGCCCGTTTGCATTGAAAATATCGATATCGAGATAAACAAAAGGTATATCTCAGTAAATAATAAAGATAGGAGGACGGGGTGAATCCTATTTTTCTTTGGGTTTAAAGAGCTTCCTTTTTCATCAATAAAAAGTATTGAAAAGGCCCTTTTTGTTTATAATAATTCTTATGCAAAAAAGGGACATTTTAGAGGGTTTTTTTGCACTTTTTACGACAACCAATCATCAGAATCGAACGATCAATGGCTTAAATTGTAGATATTTTTATTATCTACAACTTTTATATACAACATTTTATGAAAAGCCGCGTTATATTTGCTTATAAATTGAAAAAAAACTGCTTTTGGCCTTGTTCTCGTGCCCCTAACTCTAAAAAACTCACCAAATCTTTGGGGCACTTCTGACAGAAATACTTCTTTAATCGCCCTCAACAACTCTGTGCAGGTTGCTACCAGCCCTTATTATTAGTAAATTTAACATGGAAGTGATTCCCTATTGACTGGACTAATTAATAGAGCTCTAAATTCAAATACTAACCCCGTCTACAGAACTATCAGCCGTCTGGATTTTTCTCCAGAAGAGTATCTAACTTTTAATACCTGCATCCACAAAACACGAGTTGTCAGCCGTTTAAGAATTTTAAACCCACACGCTGTAAATATATATTTAAAAAAATACATCCTACACTATTCAAGATGTTATAAATATAATAAATTAAAAGCTTACCTCTCAACGATTGATTTGAGCTATTCAAAGTGTAGCTACCATAAATAACAGCCGAGTTACGATTTTTTTTTTTTTTTAAATCACTACGTCATTTCTTTTTGCAATCTCCAGATCTCTCCGCGTGATAGAAATTTAAGACAATGAAAATGCAATGCAGATACTGGAGAAACAACTGAGCAGTAGGTCCATTCGATTTGAATGTTGTAAACTGACTTTGAAATTTAGAAGAAATTTGTAAGAAATTAACATCGTTACTGATATCTTCTTCCTTGAATTCATCGGAGTTCATCAAATTTTTTTAAAAAATCACTACGTCATTGTTATGGCTAATTAAAAAAAATCAATCTCCAAATAGTACAAAAGGGTGGATGGGCTTTCGGGAAACTTACTCGACAAGTTTTCAGTATCATGTGTCCAAAATTATTCCTTTAAAATTTGCGAATAATCCTCCTAACCAGTACGATACAATTTTCAGTGTTGATTGAAGCGTCAGCACGAGCCCGAGCTCTTAAACAATCTACTGCTTTCGTGACCTTTGATCAGCCTCTTTACTGGAAAGCACGTGAATTGATAGCGTCGATTGATCCATTGAATGATCCACACGGGCTTCAATCTGTAATTGTACGGTTAGGAGGATTTCACACTTTGATGTCATTTCTTTCTAGTATTTCATATTTGATGGATGGCAGTGGCTTAACAGAAGCTTTCACAACTATATTTGCAGCAAACTCTGTCAAAAAAGTTCTTTCTGGCCATGCATTTTCACGTGCGATTCGAGGACATATTTTAAATTTTGTTGCTATATGCAAACGAATATTAGAAAAATGTTCTTTTACCGACGATGAACAAAGTTATCTGGATAATTTGATGAACTCCGATGAATTCAATGAAGAAGATATCAGTAACGATGTTAATTTCTTAATTTTGGACACATGATACTGAAAACTTGTCGAGTAAGTTTCCCGAAAGCCCATCCACCCTTTTGTACTATTTGGAGATTGATTTTTTTTAATTAGCCATAACAATGACGTAGTGATTTTTTAAAAAAATTTGATGAACTCCGATGAATTCAAGGAATAAGATATCAGTAACGATGTTAATTTCTTACAAATTTCTTCTAAATTTCAAAGTCAGTTTACAACATTCAAATCGAATGGACCTACTGCTCAGTTGTTTCTCCAGTACCTACATTGCATTTTCATTGTCTTAAATTTCTATCACGCGGAGAGATCTGGAGATTGCAAAAAGAAATATTTGCTTATAAATTGAAAAAAAACTGCTTTTGGCCTTGTTCTCGTGCCCCTAACTCTAAAAAACTCACCAAATCTTTGGGGCACTTTTGACAGAAATACTTCTTTAATCGCCCTCAACAACTCTGTGCGGGTTGCTACCAGCCCTTATTATTAGCAGAGAATTTCCCCTATTGACTGGACTATAATGTCCAGATACAGGAAATGATTTTCTATTTTTTCTATGATATTCTTATTGTGGTATTGCAGTTTCATGTAAAAGTTGTATCTAGGAGCTATATTGGTTTGAATGAAAAACTTAATCATTTGAGATACGCATGATGGTATAGAAGTATCAATAAGATTAGGATTGATGAACTAATTGCCGCTTCTATTGGAATTATTTTATTAGAAAACTAGTTTTGAATGCTAAACATTCATCTTCAGTTTAGGGAAAGAAAAAAACAAAACAGAATTGCCTAGTAAAATAGCTTTTTAACCTAGACTTCATAAAAGGTCATCAATTCGAATGTATTTTTATGATTTTTTTTTTTTTTATCGATAGGTAATAATTTAGAGAGGATTCCTAACAGTTTTATTGAAATCAACTTTGCGCTTTATAAGAAAAAAAAAAAAAAAAAAGACTTCAAAATTAAACCTACGTATACAAACTTGAATTTAAAAGTAAATAAAAACAAAATACTCACCAATAAAAAAAAAAAAAAATTAAGTTCATTTTTAGAAGAAAAAAAAAACTGACAAACATTAAACCTGCATGTACAAACTTGAACTAAAAGTAAAAAAACAATTAGGATTGATGAACTAATTACCACTTCTATTGAGATTATTTTATTTGAAAACTAGTTTCGAATGCTAAACATTCATCTTAGTTCTAAACCATACACAATTTTCAATACAATAGCACTACATGGATTATATATATATTAAAAAATGTAAGACAAGAAATCAAACATTAGTACTTATCTGAGGAGATCTAACAGATATCTGAAATGCATCCATGGTGGAAGCGAGAAGGGCGTTAGATTAAATTTTTGGGGTTTACCTAGGGATTTCCCCAATGACTCATTGGATTTTTCCGTTCCTATGGGAAACAATTTTAAAATGGGGCTATTGGTCATTTAAACAAAAATCTGGATCGGTTTTAAGCGATTTTATTATTTCTAATGATTCATAAATATTTAATTTTAGGATATTTTCTACTTGATGTATTATTTTTACCTACGTCTCTTTATTGAATTTATGGTTATTTTGATTCAGATAGATAGTGAAATCGGAATTTCGGGTCTTATTATTGTATGCTTTTATATTTCCTTTTACTCATTGGCTTATTGATAGTCCGGGTTTTACTTCTTTTTTTTTTAAGTTGTTAATTTAATCCTTAATGCTCCCTACTTTGTTAAAAACAAACTTATCCATAAAGATCTTAATGTCCCATTTGTTGCTGATTTAGCCCAGACCAGATACCTATCCTTCCATAGTAAGTTTCATAACCACTCAAATCCACTAGTCTCTCAACCTGCTTCCCAATCCATTCCCGATAATCCTCCGAGGCGTCTGAAAAGAAGATGGCCTAGAGACCTTTCCCGCCTGGTACCAGAATCTCTCACAACGGCAGAAAAGAAAGTTGGCGACCATCCAGCGAACGACTCTAATGAGGGTAACCAAGTCTTACAGAAGTGTTTCTCATGAGGCTGCACAAGTATTAGCGGGAGGAATACCTATTGATCTCTTCTTACGAGAAGAGGTATTCAAGGATAAATTTAAGAGAGGGGACTCAGTTGGTCTTCCAGAGAATTTACGACTGAGACTTACAGCGGAGCCCAGAAAATGGAAAAAGGTTCTTCGGGATGATTCTATAGAAATGTGGAACCAGCGATGGGTGGCAACTTCGAAAGGTGCTACCTTGAGAAAATACTTTCCCTCCGTTCAGGCTCGCTTGTATGCCAAATGGGTTCTCCCCGATTACTGGATATCACAATTCCTCACAGGACATGGGGGCTTTAGGGCTAAACTCCATAGTCTTGGTGTAGACATAGATCCCTTATGCCCCAGATGTGAAATTCCTGAAACGGCCGAGCACATCGTTATAAATTATAGCTTTTGAAGCTCTGAGGGCCAAACTACTGAGGGAAACTGGGCTATATGTTCTCTCGGAGAATGATTTCCCTCAGCTAATCACAGAAGACAACTATCCACACTACAAAAATTTTGTATACGGGTGGAAGACTGCAATTGGTTCATCCCATTTCAATCTTAATAGGAGAGGGCATATTCCTGGGAGGCCGCCGGACAGCGAAGGGACTGAAGAAAACGGTGACAACTTTGGAGCAGCCTAAGATTGGATTTCTCTGTTACATTGCCACATTTTTATTGTTAATTATGTAATTGTTGTTGTATATATTATTGTAATTATTTTGTAATTTTGTTGTAATTATTGTAATTGTTTTGAAGCAATTGTTATCGTAGTTATTGTTATTGTGTGCAGTTATTGTTTATATAATTTATTTTGTGTATATAAGTATTGATATTTTGGCAATATTAAAAGTTAATATTGCCTAAACCTGTTTTGCCTGAAGGCAAGGTAGGGCGAACAATAAATAAATAAATAAATAAAAGATGGCCTAGAGACCTTCTAGTGTAGATTTATATTGAAGTGCTACTGATGAGTAGTCCTTTTCAAGTTTAGGCATCATGTAATCATAATCAACCTATTTACTAGATGTATATATTGTATAGTTGTAAATTTCAATAAAATGAGAAAAAAAAAAAAGTTGTTAATTTAAGTAATTTGATTATTTTAATTCTTAAATGAGAATTCGGATAAGTTTTTTCCAGAGAAATTTAAATAAATAAATAAATAAATTAAGGCTTAGCGAACCCGAAGGTTCGATGCCGACACCACCAACCGTTGACCGCACACTTCCCTCCAATCCACTCCTCCATAGCCTAAATCCTCCAGGTCGGCTCTGACGCAATCTTCCCATCTTCGTCTCGGTCTACCGCTCGGTCGCTTACCTGACGGCTCATAGCTGATTAATTTTTTCGGAATTCGATCATTATTAAGCCCAACGACTTTACATGCCCATTTTAAGTATCGCGCTGCTATTACTTGAACTATATTTACCGGATATAACTCGCGCAGTTCCGCATTGTGAAGCCTTCTAAATTCTCCTGTTTCTTCATCCTTTTTTGGGCCAAATATTCTACGTACCCAAGTACTTTATTTTCGAAAACTTTAAGGCGTTGTTCCTCCCTCAACGTCAGCGGCCATGTTTCGCATCCGTAGAGAACTGTTGTTGTTGGCAGTATAATAGTTTTGTATATCCTAATTTTTAAATTTTTGGAGAGTAAGCGCGAACTGAGTAATTTTGCGACCGAGAAATAACAAGCATTACCGGCTTTTAACCTAGCCTTTATTTCTTCTTGAATTTCATTTTTCCCCGATATAATAGACCCTAGATATTTGAATTGCTCAACGTGTTCTCAAATAGCTCAAGCAGAGAAATTTAGTATTTTTTAACATCAATAATTTTATTAATGTTCAAAATCACCAACTATCGTTAATATCGATACCACTTATCTTCAGAAATAACTCTCGATTACAACATTTGTCTATGTTCAATTCGTAAATTCAATTTTGTTTTGTATCATATCTTCAATAAAGATGATCTAAAAAAATAAACGGCTGATAATTTGCGCATATCTACGTGCCATGTTATTTTCTTTGGCCTTAAAATCCCTTTCTTTTGCCAAATAGCAGTTTTATATTTGTCTCAGGTCATCATAATGTTTAAAGATTTAAAAAACAAAATTTTAGACAAAACAAAACACTACAGAAAGAAAGTTGTTTGTCTTTTCTCCTGTGTATAGAAAGAAATATATTTAAACTTTCAGAAGTCTTAATGGATATAAATTGAAGGGTTTGATGGATTAAGGGGTTATGTAACAAAACACAGTTTTAAGTGACTTTCCCAATGTTTGAAGTATTTTTTTTTTCTTTTCCATTTTTCTTAAGCAGGAAAATTTTTATTGTCCCTTCATCTTCTTCACCTGTCTTTTTCTTGTTATACTTCTGCACATGAATTCTTCATCGTCATGACCCCTTCATTCACCAAATCCTTCAAATATATTTTGTATTATTACAAAAAAATAATACATACTTTTACCTAAACCTATAATACATAATGCCTAAAAACTTTGACTTTTATATAAATATATAATTAAAATGTTATTCGATATCATACCTTGACGCATACAAAACTAAATTGGTACTTATATTTCTATATGTAGATAAATTTAAAATTGCAACGTTGGAAATATTTACATGGTCATCTAAAATAAAAAATTAGATTAGTTTTAAATGGTTTTTATTATATCCGGTGATTCAGAATTTTTTACATAATAATTTTATTCACAACTGTACATGATGACAACCAGTGAATGTGATGTTACATTAAAACAACAGACATGATCAGGCATGAGGGAGTCAGCACCCAGTGGTACAATCTGTAGGCGTGATACTAAATTATTGGGATTAGACTAGGAGATTCCTCATCCACCTCCTTTTTAGCCTCCTTTGAGTTATTTCAGGAATTTTTACTGTTGTCATATTCTGTACGTGTTTGTCAACGTAGTTTTTCATGAAAATGTCTGTAAATTTTATGAATATGGTTCTTAAATGTCGGGATACGTGAGTCTGTATGTCGTGTACCGTTTGACGCGTAAAGAGGGGAAACTGTTATGAATCTTAGGAATTTAGATTGAATTGTTTGTATTTTTTGAATATGCGTTTGTTTGGCCGGTCGGAAATGTTTAAAGACTATTTTCTACGCTATGTATTAGTTTTACTTTCTATTGTTTGTCGAATTTGTGATTATTTCATTTAGTTGTATTGTACAGTTGGAGTAATACGTTTTTATTATTGAATACGGTGTTATTTCTGAAGAGGTGGCTTGCTCCTTTTAACAGCTACTTTTCGGTAACCTGTTACTGTACAACCGACGCACATTCTAACGGTAGCCTTTCGAAATAAAAACTTCCAAATTTCCCTCCTTTTAGCACGAGATCCTCAAATTCTATTTTATATGCATATAGAAATCACACTACAAGCTCATGTAAATTGTACTTCATTGTTAAAAATTATATTTTATTGAATAAATTTGAAATCCTTGTTATAATATTATATATACACTGCCGGTCAAAAGTTTGAGACCACCCTGAAACGATACCAGTAAATTTAAAAGTTTGATGTTAGGTGAAAAATAAATGGATTTAAATAAAATTAAACGCATTTATATAGTTTATACCAAGATCTTTAAAGTTCATCTACCTTTAAGAGAAGAAATTAAAATTAAGTTTTCAATACATAATTTAAAACAAACTGTATTTTCCATATTAATTCCAACTATTTCGTTTGCCGACAGAATAACCTCGGATTAAAAAATTTGAAATTTGAATTAAAAATTGAGAAACGAAAATCTCCCATTCATATTAAATGAAGGCAGCGGGAATTTTTGTTGAGCCATTTCAAATTTAATTAGATATTTATGAACTAAGTTCCTTTTTTTCCTGAGTGGAATAGCTCGTAATTGATTTATTACGGAGAAAATCTCAAAAGTGAAACAAAGTGTTTTTACTTATAAATAAAAACATCAACATAAAATTAGATAGAAAAAGAGAGGCGGAACGATATTAAAGATATTAAACTTTTAAATTTACATACTTTGGCTCAGGGTGGTCTCAAACTTTTGACCGGCAGTGTACATGGTATTCTAAAAGTTGAGAGAAAATAAATGGAAAAGAAATGAATGAAATTTTTAAATTTATCATTTATATAAACAGTCTCTAAAGGAAACGATCAACAATTTATAACAAAATAACAATAGTGAAAAGCCTGATAAGCCATAAATAAATGCTGAGGTGAGAGAATAATTTAAGTAAGAATTAAGTTAGTGTGTGGTGTTCTAATTTCAAATGTCTACCGCTAGAATGCGCGCCGGTTAAACAGTAACTGGTTACCGAAAAGTAACTGTTAAAAAAGGAGCAAGCCACCTCTTCGCAAGTAATACCTTAAATACTCTTGTATGTTCTTTCAATTTTTGATTTAGTTATCGTCCAGTTTTTCTCGTGTTTACACATTTAGAGAAAGGGGGTAGCTCTGTGGGTAAGGCACAGAATTCCATCCTACGAAACCTTAGTTTTCCTAAAGGCAGGAAATTTAACTTCTGTTAAATCAGTCGTGGATCGACATAGGGGTATAGAGATCCTCCTGGGACATAACCAGCCTTTACAAAATGGGCACCCTTCTCTAGATGAAAAACTTGATTATCAAAGAGTGAATGCTAACATCTCAACTTGTATAACGTTTGATCAAGAAACAAGACTTCATTACCAAGTGCTGAACCCAACACCTTCATATTGTAGCGGCTGTTTCACTTTTTTTTTTTTTTCTTATTCAATTATTGATTCCATATGACATCATCGATGCCTCTATAATATCATCCATACGACAAATCACCACGAGACAGTGATTCTCTACGAGTTGTTATTGTTATCAAGAAACCAGAGATGGCAAAAACATCTAAAGAAAGCTGTACTCTGTTTACAATGTTAAGTGGTTCTTTTGTCATCAGGACAAAGATGTTTTCTCATGACTTGAATTTCATCAAGATAGGAAATACAATTCGTTTCTTTTCTTCTTATAGTTTTTCTCTTTTATATTTGTAGCCCTGAACTCAATTCTATCTTCTCTAATATGCACTGACAGGCAAAAAATTCCACCCAATGGATTATTTTCATTTTCTCGGCAAAAAGTTTCACTATTTTTTCTTTTACGCTATTATATTTATCCAGGGCATATAAAAGTTTTAAAATTATTAAACAAAAGAAAGCAGTATAACAAAAAAATACCCAGCAATTTTAAATCTTAAATTATTAAAACTTATATCCGCCTCTTACCTTCATTATGTCTTGTATTCGACGGGGTAGAGGCCTGATGAGATTTTTAATACACCCTTGAAGGATATCTGTCTAATGAAAACTTGTAATATATCTTATAAATTAAAGGAAAAAAAAATTAATTTTAATTTTTAATATTAACCAAATGCCCTAGTTTAAGATTATGGTCGTAGACATCTTAAGAAAAATGAAATTTTAGTCAAGAAAATTTTTAAAAAAAAAGTATGGGGTACAATGGGGGTAGCGGGATAAGATAGGTCTGGCGGCCCCCGCAGATTTTATTCAATCGACCCCAAAACCTTGAAGAGGGCCAAAAAAAATTTTTTTTCAAATTAATTTTTAAGCGGTTACAACGGATTTAAAATTTTGTTTGGGATGTGTAGATGTTCCCCAAATTTTTTCAGATTTTATTTTATTGTAAAATTGAATGAAACATAGCTTAATATCCAAACAAAAACGTAAAAATCGGGATTTTTCAGTAAAAACTCTACCATATGCTATTTCAGTGCAGACTCAATGAAAAAAAAACCCGGCCTAAATAGCATTGAATAAATAAATAAATTTAAATCATTAATCTACTATATATTTGTCAAATGACACTCACTCATTTAACACGAAATCTCAGAAACCACCGAACGGATTGGAATGAAATTCGATATATTGCTTCCTCTAGGGCCGTAGGTGCTCCCTAAAAAAGGAATAAAAAAAATCGGCCTGGATCGCGGCTAATTCGCGAAAAATGCGATTACAATTTTTATTGAGTGAATAATAATAGATTAATTGTCATATGGTGTTTGGAGATAAGCTATGTTGAAAAATAGGTTAGATGTTTAAGCCGCACACTTTGACCACAAATTAAGTTTCTTATAATTGTAAAACAACAAAAATACGATCGACGACGAAACCTTATAATATGGTACTTTCTGTGAACTCATGGTGGCTGCAGAGGTGGACCTTTACAAGTTTTGAGTTGTTTCGTGACGAGAAGCTATTAAAGACTTATGTTAAAGAGGAAGGTTAAAAGACTTATGTTCTCTGGTGATGTCATGTAAGCTCAGTTCGATGTACATATTCTTTACGAGCAACCCTCCAACATTGCTTCACCAGTAGTTTCGTCCTCAACTACCCTTCTTTCAGTTTTCCGGTCACAATATAATCGGCTTTTCTCAACCAGGCCCAAGTTGCATTTTACAAGTTGTACCTAGCATTTCTGAATTTCATTCGTTGAACCTAGAATATATTTTTTTCTCAATTCAGATGACTCTATGGTTTATATTAAATAGAACTCAACAATTTATAAATATATTTAATATAAACATGACATAAGAAGAGCTGATGGTCTGGTATCAGAGCAGGGTAAGATGGTAGTGCTGCCTCGAAGCTTCACTGGAGGACTATCAAAATAACATAAAATTAACTTTTGCAAGTTGTACAACTTACTTATTGAAAATTATACTAAGAATGTAATTCTTTTGGTTTATTTAAGTAATAATAATTATCAACGTTAAGCTTTACTTTTACTGATTTAAGTTGTCCTTAATCCTAATGATATTAAACCGTAGCGCTGAACCAATCTGTACTAAATTTTAACCACGCCATCTTTATAGTTCAAGGAGATTTTAGTAATAATAAAACCTGCTGATTTTCCAGTCATTTGTTATTAAAAAAGCGATAATATGTGAATAACTGTGAAATTCGAAAATTGACCGATAGGTGGTGAGCACCCACGGGTGCCGATTGGGAGGAAATTTCAGAAGATTCGCACCTAAATGGGAAAATGTTTTTTTGTGGCAAATTGGAGCAGTTATTGCTTTTTTTGGAGACTACACGTTAGTTATCAGCAAGGTGAAATGGACTTGCCACTGCCGCATTCACTTTATAGTCACTTTTGTATTTCATTACTTTAAATCAGAGGACAATTTTATTTATTATTATTATTTATAACGATATTTTTTAATTTTAATTTTTATATTCTGCGGTTGTAAATCTATTGGATATCTTTCCTTTTTTTTTTTTTTTTTTTTTTTTTTTTTTTTTTTTTTTTTTTTTAATTTTTTAATCTTTTATTGATTGAAATTTACAACTGTATCAGAAAATACATCCAGTAAATATGCTGTATACAATACAATATGATAACATGATTAAGACTTGTAGTGGAACTACCCATTGTTAGTACTCTAATGAAATATTTACAAAAGAAGATCACGAGGCCATCTTCTTTTCAGACGCCTCGGAGGATTGCCAGGAATGGAATGGGAAGCAAGTTGTGCAACAAGTGGATTTGGATGAGGAGTGAGTTTATTATGAAAGGAGAGGTATCTGGTTCGTGCCAAATCAGCGACGTATAGGATATTAAGGTCATTGTGGACGATTTAATTTGTGACAAAGTAAGGAGCATTAAGGATTTTTCAAAGAATTTCGGATTGGAGTGATTGGATGCGGTAAGAATTCGATGGTTTGGTGGATCCCCATAACTCTATACCTTAAGTCCAAATAGGTCTGATAATCGTTATATAGACAAGTTTTTTATTGTGAATCGGGAGATTTGAACGTTTGTCAAGTAAGTGTTGTAGCAGTCGAAATAGACGTGCAGCTTCTTGTCTTTTCAATCTTGTAGGAGGGTTCCAGGTAAGTCTCTTGTCCAGATAAATTCCCAAGTATCGTATTTGTTCCACATTATTTAGCGGTACACCATTAAAGGATACAGGAGGACAGGATGAGGTAGGTTTTCGACGTAGGGTAAAGGTTATTTGCTGGGATTTGCTGGGATTTATCTTAACTCTCCAGTTATGACACCATTCTTCAAGCGAAGTGATATGTGACTGGAGTGTCTGGGGGATATTTTCTGAAAATTTTTTTTTATTACTCATAAATTTTGTATGTGCTTACAATTCAATCCTTATTTTTGTTATAATCATCAATTTGCAAATAAAGGTTTATTACCAAATATGTTTGCCATTTTTTATTTAAAAGTAACATTACTCATTTGTCATTTGGAGGAAATTAGGGGGAAGTTTTCAAATGGCTGGGGAAAACGTGGATAAGTTTTGCTTCTACTGGGGGGGAAACTGTTATGCTGGAGTCGGCAACACTGCGAGCACCTCTCTACATGAGAGGTTACAAAAGTACGATGTTATACAGAGCATGAAATTGATAATGAAATACACTTTTATTGTGTTAAATTATTTTAAAATATCTAAATATGTGGAGCGATACGTGGTTACCAGTAAAGTTTGAAAATTGACCTACAATGTTAAGCGCCCTTCCTCAATAGAGCTTACAATGGTGAAAATACTTATCCCATCTGTACTAAATTTTAAATTTATCATCTTCATAGTTCTGGGAAGGTTCATCAAGTAGTATAAAATTTACAATAATAAAAATTTAAAGGTACTACGTTCAGTGGCAGAACGAGGTTTGCCAGGAATTCAATAAAATTATTTCTGCTTATTAAAAATATTACCAAATCAAAATGTCGATTCTTTGGCTGTCCAATTATGTTTTTCTTCTTCAAGCACTTAATCAGTGCAATTTTAACCAGCTTAAAAAATACTGCTATGCGTGAAAATATCATCGAAGAAATAATACTCAATTGCAAAGTTCAATACAAGATTTTTATCGGTGAACAAAAAAAAGTTATTTATTTATGAGAGCGGGCGAAGCCACGACGAGGGTTACTAGTAAAATTTTAATCACATACATTTTTTTTAATTATTCTAGATTTTTGGAGAAGGTAATTCTAGGTATCTAAGTTTTACCAAAACATGTATACAGGGTGAGTATCTCTTAGTGTATAAAAAAAAATTAGGGAAACTAAATCAAAAATGTAACAAAATGCCGCAGATCTCACTTTTCTATTCCAACCCGTTGCAGATATACGATAAATCAAAGACTTTTTTGAGGAAACCACGTTTTTTTTTTTTTCATAAAAGCTATAATATCTCCATTTTATTTAAATATTTTTCAAATTCTGTCCACATTTTCGGATTTAGCATTAAATTTTCTATAATAGCTGAGTACCTGTAACCTTGAATTTTACAAACTTGGTATCTAAAGAATATCTTCACCTTATTTGGAGAGGTCAAATGTCTTATATTACTTCAACGCTCACAGTTTTTTGAAAAAAAACTATCCACAAAACGTCAAATTTTACAAAAACTTACAAATTTAATCAGCTTTTGAATGATATGTTAAACGTAATGCTTTTGTTTCAATTGCATGGAGAAATTTACTTTCAAAACCGAAAAAAAAACATGGTGTTTTCATTTGGCATACAAATCAGTTACTTTTGTAAATAAAACATTATTTCAATCTCTTAATGGAAATGTGCATTTTAAACATAATAAACTCTTCATTGGAATAAAAAGCAAAGAAAAAAATTATTGTTTAATAGAAAATAAAGGAAAACTGTCAATAAAGCTAAATCAGATCAGAGGTTCTTATGTTATTGTATTTATTTATTTAGGATTTATTTGATTAAATTTTCAATGTAATGTTTAACACATACCTCAATTTTGCTCTTAGCTTCTGAATGCAGATTGTGTTGAAGAATACCACTTTTTGAGGTGAATTTTATGGGCAGATGAGTCTGCTTTTACAGGAGAAGGCATTTCTACCTATCCATGTATGTCATTGGTTTATATTTGCATTGCTTTCGAATAATGTGGAAGAGCACCATGGTGTTGGAAAATCATATTTTGCAGATCTTCAGGTGGAATATCGTGATGAAGTTGTGGTAGGATATTTTTTTACAAATCTTGGTAATTCTCACTATTCAATCAGTTGGGCAAACTATTTCGAAAGGTATACAAATATGAATAATCCAACGATACTCCACATGTAACGGTAGAAATGCCTTCCCTGTAAAAAAGACCCATCTAGCCATAAATTCACCGCAAAAAGTGGTATACTTTAATATCATCTGCATTCAGAAGCTATTAGCAAAATTGAGGTTTATGTTCATTATCATTGAGTTTTAAACCTTAAGTTGAAAATCTAATAAAATAAATCCTAAATTACAGTAATAAATAAATAAATGTAATAACATAAGATCCACTGATCTGGTGTCGCTTTATTGACAGTTTTCCTGTCAAATGCACATTTCCATTAAGGGATTGTCATAATGTTTTATTTACACAAGTAACTGATTTGTATGCCAAATGAGAACACCACGTTTTTTCGGTTTCAAAAGTAAATGTCTCCATGAAATTCAAACAAAAGCATTACGTTTAACATATCATTCGAAAGCTAATTAAATTTGCAAGTTTTTGTGAGATTTGACGTTTTGTGGATAGTTTTTTCAAAAAACGGTGAGCGTTGAAGTAATATAAGACATTTGACCTCTCCAAATAAGGTGAAGATCAAGCTGTTCTTTAGATACGAAGTTTGTAAAATTCAAGGTTACAGTTACTCAGCTATTATAGAAAATTATTGCCAAATCCGAAACTGTTGTCAAAATTTGAAAAATATTTAAATAAAATGGAGGTATTACAGCTTTTATGGAAAGAAACGTGGTTTCCTCAAAAAAGTCTTTGATTTATCTTATATCTGCAACGGGTTGGAATAGAAAAGTGAGATCTGCGGCATTTTGTTACATTTTTGATTGGTGTTTTTATTTAGTCAATAAATAATGTAATAATTGAACGAACTATGGTTTCATGGTTCCAAATATTGACATTTGATCAACACAATTAAAGTTCTGATATATTTATTTTCATTTATTTAGGTGATGGCCACTAAAATTTTATATGCGTTCCCTTGTAAATTTTGTTAGAATAGTTTAAAGTGAGTCCGTATTTATTGGCTAACAATTGGTATAGGTAATGTGTTGGCAACGTATCAAATATATGAACGGATTTCATATATAAATTATATTCCCTTTAAAATATTTACTGTAATAACAACTATTTGAATCACGGAATACGGAGAGGAAATTATCGGGCCACATTAATGCGGGCTCAGGCAGAACTGGTCAATTATTGACTTGGGATTCTCAGTTTGTTATTTATTTTTAAAATAATTTGAATACCAATCTTTTGTTAAACAATATGATTTGATTTATTTGCTTCTTTTTAAAGATAACTGAACAAAAATAATTGATGTAATGTTGACTGTAGAATACAGAAGATAGTAGATAGATGGATGAGTTAATGGGTAGATGGGCAAGTTTAAGGCTAATGATATGGGTTTAAGTAAATCAATGTATACGTTACTGTATGAAAGGTAATTCAGAACTTCCGTATCATTAATGTTTTGTTGCTTTCGATTTAATTTATTTTTTATTTTGTTGAATTAAGATTGTATCTTTTTATCATAATGCACGAATTATCCACTGACGGTTAAATTGATTGTGTTCTAACGTATCAAGAGCTATTCAGAGTGTTGAAAAGACAGTTTAAAAGAAAAATATTGAGATTTACGAAGGTTTTGCAGGGAAATCTTTTGCAGGAATCTCCTCTTTTTTTTTCATGATCTGTCTATAATATATAATCCAGATTTTTTCAGAAAAAAAAAATTAATAATCATACATCATCATAGGAGTAAGTGAATTTTCCTCATTCTTCAGATCAAGGCGGTCAAACTGTGTATTTTGTTCAAATGATTAGATAAATATTTCCGATAGTCCCAAACTAAAATTTGTTTCCAGTAGGAACAAAAAAACCGACCAGTCATAAGGAAAACCTAAAGGACAGTACATCTACCTGAATAATACATCTATGTGTATCGTCTCTTTAAACTCTGTTTGCTCTAGTCCTGATATCTTTTAGAAACCCTTGCATTTGGCCTCCTTTGGGGAATACCAAAATGTTTGATTTATTGTCTCACATTTTTAAAATATAAATGTTTATAATCTATGTCACAAAATTCTGATGTTTTGAAGTTTTTTTTTTTTTATAATGTTTTTAGAACTCTTTGAGCCAATTGGAGATATTATAGCTTTTATGGCAAAAGTTTTGGGTTACCCAAAAAAATCTAATCATTTTTATATGTACATAACGGGTTGGAATAGAAAGGTGCGGTCAGCGGCATTTGTCTTTTTTTTTTCTTTTTTTTTTCTTTTCTTCACTAAGAGGAAATCACCCTGCATATATTGCAACCTTTGGAAATCAAATTAATCAAAAGGTTTTATTTAACGATGATTATATGGACACACAATAAGCAAAGTTATTCAATATTAAGAAACATATAATGATTAATGGTTTACCATAGAACTACTTTTTACCATAACATTAACACTTACACAAATAATAAAAGAACATACAAACCGTCACATTTATATTACTTCACATAAGCTAAATCTAAGCACAGCATTAACTCTAGCCACTGTAATAAATCTAACAGCCTAGTAGAACCATTTTATCAGATGTGTCTCCATGGCGACGTATAAAAAAACGTCTAAGCGTCTTTGTTGCCTAGCAACAATACCAGTTCTCGCTAATATCGCCACGATATTAATTTAATTAAATAAATTTAAAAAATGCTATTAAATATTTTTTTTTTTTTTAATGAGCCAGTAACCAACAATAACTAGAAATAAAAATGTTAAACACTTCATACTTAGTGAATTGTTTTGATTTTGTTAATCGGATTATGTTTTAGTGGAAGCGTATTATTTTTAAGAAACGGATTGTTCGTAATAAAAATGTTTACATGAATATGCTAAGATAAAGTCATAAAAAGCTTAAGTTTCTGATTACTATGGCGAAGCAACTTCCAATTTAATAACAAGATTCTCTAGGTGAGGGTTGTATCAATTTGATAACGAAGAAGAATCCAAACAGGGGAAATCCATTAGTTGATTAAAGTTAAGCATTATCGGCCCATCTTTAAAGCCTGGAACGATATTAATTTCCTAAAAAAGAGTCCATGCTTCGAATAGTATTCTAAAAGAAAAAGTAAGTTTACATAAAAGTTAGTACGTACCGTTCACATTATATTTTTCACGGAAAACTTATTTGTGTGGAAACTCATACTGCTTAAGTGGTAGAAGAGTGTTCTATGTTCGATTATGTTACGTTTTTCTAATTATAATCGATGGTTTATCAGGCTGTTACTTTTAATTTAATATTTGTCTAGGTTTTTTTATTTCAGTTTTTTCTATCGCCTACTTATTACAATATTATGTGTCATATAGTCCAGTCAATATGTTCTGAATTAGCAACTCTTAATTGGCCGACACATTTCAACTGGGAGTCTAATGTTATGAAAGTAAAGCTTCATTGATAACACGGACTCGTGTAAACATTGGAAAAGTACAAGAAAAAACGGGAGTTCGATAAAATAGATTGTAAAAAAAGAATTAGCCATGATGGTTACGGATAGTGTAAGTTGACTATTGTTTGTTTGTAAATTTTATTTACAGTTGTTACAAGTCTGGCGCGATACATTCTCAAATGTTAAAATAGCTCTTTTCTCTCAGAATATTTCTGTTTGAGCATTAAATCTCCTCAAACGACGAGGGAAGAGATATTAGTAAATATTTACAATGGCTAAATACCAAAACACCTGAGAGTGTAATCCTGCGCAGATATCGAAGACCAGAAGCGCAAAGGTAGGACCTTCAGTCTAAGTTAGCCCTTCGAGAGAGGCAGGCTGGGGTCACTTAGGAATGGCTGTCGTGGTATAAGAGATCGTCACGGGTGAGTTATATAATTCATAAATTATTTATTTAAATATATTACATTATATCTTGAATTTAAGTAGCAGGGAAATCATAAACAAAAAAAAAAAAAAAAAAAAAAATTTCTTTATTCATTATGTTCAGAACTGTCAACATACAAAAATGACAACTACAGAATGTGATAGGTATAAAAAAAAAAAAAATAAATAAATAAATAAATAAAGGCACTTCACATCTTTGTTAATAATATTTCATTTTACTCGAGATCTCTCATCCAGATCTTTTTCAAATTTTTTCGGACACTGTGGAACTGTCTAGTAAGAATTTATTGGAATAACTTTGAAGTTTACTGTGAAATCTTTTGTAGTTGGTCTGTATGCGTTCTGTTATTGGTAAGCATATGTAAGTCCGTATGCTGAGTTATGCTACGTACCAAGGTGCTTGTGTCCTAAGGAGTTCAGGCATGAAAAGTTCAAACAAAAATAATTAAACGATACATCAATTATATCAAACAAATCATTATAATTAAAAATTCTGTTAAATATCGAATTAATGTACTAATTGTTGTCTCGATAACCCTTTAGATGAAAAAAAAATTTAAATCTTAAAAAAACAATCCAGAAGTATTTTTGGAATTTAATTTTTTGAATTTTAATAATATTTTTAAAAGCAATAATATTACCGAATTGACAAATATTAATTTCTGAGTTAATTTAAATGATTATTATCTATTTTTTTACGTAGGTTCAGAATTAATGTATTTACAATTAGTAATTGTATTGTAATCCTGTGTTATAAATGTATCATATCGCCCATGTATTTCTAAAGTGACACAACTTAAAATTCGGTATTTTTTATTTTTCTTCATGTTTAAGTATAAATGTCTTCTATGAAATGTATCGAGCTATTTTCAAATCGCTCCTGATACATCTTGCTTGCGGTTGGGATTTATAGATAATTGAGGTACACTTTCGATATTTCATACAAGACTGTGAGGATTTTTTACTTTTTTTTTAATAACGGATTTTGGGTTGTGTCAATTTAGAAACAAATGTGGGCCAAGTTATACTCTATGAAATATATACAGGGTGAGTACCTCTTAGTGAAAAAAAAAAAAAATTGGGTGAAACTAGATCCAAAATGAAGAAACATGCCGCATACATTACCTTTCTATTCCAATCCTTTGCAAACATACGATAATTCAAAAAATTTTTTGAGGAAACCACGTTTTCTTGTCATAAAATATGTAATATCTCTATTTTGTTTAAAAATTTTGAACTTTTAACCACATTTTAGGATTTAGCATTAAATTTCCAATAAGAGCAGTGTATATGTAAGCTTGAATTTTACAAAATTGGGACCTAAAGAACAGCTTAATCTTCACCTTATTTAGGGAAGTTACAAAGTCTTATAATACTTTCACGCTCACCGTTTTTCGAAAAAAAACTATTCACACAACTGCAAATCTTACAAAAAACTTGACTAACTTTTCATATGATATGATCGAGTTAATGATCCGTCTCAATTTCATGGAGAAACTTACTTTTTAAAACCGGAAGAACGTGGTGTTTTCATTTGGCATACAAATCAGTTAGTTTTGTAAATAAATAAATTAATTTAATAACATAAAATCCTTTGATCTGGTATCGCATTTGTTTTCCTTTATTTTCTATTAAACAATATATTTTTTTTGCTTTTAATTCCAATGAAGAGTTTAATATGTTTAAAATGCATATTTTCATTAAGCGATTATCATGTCTTATTTACTCAAGCAACTGATTTGTATGCCAAATGAAAACACCACGTTTTTTCCCGGATTTAAAAGTAAATTTCTCCATGAAATCGAGAAAGAACATTAATTTGATCATACCTTATGAAAGCAGATTAAATTTTCATGTTTTTGGGAGATTTGCTGCTTTTTTTTTTGGATCGTTTTTTTTTCGATAAACGGTGAGCGTTGAAGTACGTATTATAAGACATTGTATGTAATCTCCCTAAATAAGGTGAAGATCAAGCTGTTCTTTAGGTCCCAATTTTGTAAAATTCAAGGTTATAGGTACTCTGCTCTTATAGAAAATTTAGTGCTAAATCCGAAAATGTGGTCAAAATTTGTAAAATATTTAAACAAAATGCAGATGTTACAGCAAAAAAAAACGTGGTTTCCTCAAAAAAGTCTTTCAATTATCGTATATCTGCAACGTATCGGAATAGAAAGGTTTTTTTTTTTTTTTTTTTTTTTTTTTTTTTTTTTTTTACACTAAGAGTTACTCAACTTGTATATGAATATATCGAAGCCAACTATATATTTAAGGAAAAAAATATGTCGATATGATTCATAAATGTATATTGTTTGTTTGTTTATTTCGTTTAACGTCACTTTATGCTGCTATGGCTAATCGGACGAATAAATGTATATTGGATAATATATATTATTATTATTATTATTATTATTATATATTATTATTTTAATGATACAAGCTATAAATGTATATTGGATTATAGCTTGTATCATTAAAACCCTTGAAGGAACTTGAGCTCAGTATACTTCTATAAGGATCTTCTATTTCTTGGCTAATGGTAGTGCAAAAAAGTTATTTATCTATGTTCACTCTCAATAGTAGACTTAATTTTGATTTTATTCGCTACAACCAGATGTAGTTGAAAAGTCTATACTTTTAAACTATTTTGAATATTTCTTTTTTTAATATCTATTTTATTTTTAGATAATAGTTTTAAATTACTTTTATCTTTTTCGATCTAATTTAATTTATTTTATTAATAACTAGCTGAAAGTACCCCGCTCCGCTACGGTTTAATATCATTAGGATGAAGAAAACTTAAATTAGTAAAAGTTAAGCTTAACGTTGATAATTATTATTACTTAAATAAACCTGAACAATTCCATTCTTAGAATAATTTCAATAAGTAAATTTGACAATTTGCAAAAGTTAATTTTATATTATTTTGATAGCCCTCCAGTGAAGCTTCGAGGCAGCACTACCATCTTACCCAGCTCTGATACCAGACCATCAGCTTTTCTTATGGCATACTTTAAGTGAATATAGTCTTAACTTCTCAACTTTTTTGAAGTAAAGTTTAGTCTTTCTGTTTGTATTTTTGCGTACATATCAAGCATAAATTGGTTGAGGAGATTACGAAATTAAAGTAAATAAGGTTCTTCACCTCCTCGCCCCACTAACATTTAGGCGTAAAAATCAGCTGCAGACACAATTTTCTTAAGTGATGTATTGGAGTTTGGGCCACGCTGAGGGATGTTAATACTGTACCTTTCTTCTCCATGGTAGAACATGATACGATACTAAAGAGAATCATACACTTGGTAGAACTATTGATTCTTATCTGTTTTTTATCCCTACATCGAACTGGCCTTACATGTCATCACCAGAGAACATAAGTCTTTTAACCTCCTCTTTAACATAAGTCTTTTAATAGCTACTCTTCACGAAACAACTCAAACTTGTAAGTTGTAAGTAACCTTTGCAGCTACCATGAGTTCACAGAAAGTACCAATATTATAAGGTTTCGACATCGATCGTATTTTTGTTTGTTTACAACTATAAGGAACTTAAACGGTGGTCAAAGTTTGCGGCTTAAAGATCTAACCTATTTTTTAACTTAGCTTATATCCAAATACCATATGACAATTAATATTTTATTATTCACCCAATAAAAATTGAAATCGCATTTTTCGCAAATTAGCCGCGATCCAGGCCGATTTTTTAAAATTCCTTTCTTAGCGAGCACCTACGGCCCCAGAGGAATCTACATATCGAATTTCATTCCAATCCGTTCGGTGGTTTCTGAGATTTCGTGTTAAGTGAGTGAGTGGCATTTGACAAATATATAATAGATTTTTATATTTTTAATAATTTTATTATTTTGCTCATACTTTATACCTTATCATTGTCATTAGTCTTTATTTTTACATAATTTATAACTTCATTTCTTAACAGCATTTATTTATTTTAATAATTACAATGTAATTACCATTACTTTTTTTTCTCATAAACTTGTATTCTTTACTAACATTTACGTAAAACACAGAGGGTTTTATATTTGTTTTCTTTTTTATATTTTCTTATTTTTTTATTTTGCATACCTTTCTGTAGCCGGAATGTTAGCCAAAATTTTTATTGACATTAGCTTAAAAACCTTTTTTTTATTTGAATTGTAAAAATGATAATTCCTCTTATATTTTTTAATCTAATACTTTTTCACGCTCTCATGCAACTGCATTGTACATTTTTATATTCATTTATTTTTACAAAGATATTAAAATTTAAAATTCAGCCATTTTGGCTCAGGATTGCAATATATTATGACTGGTTATATATTTAGGACAGAAAGACTAGACAAATAAACCAAAATTAGTTTTTAGTGTTTTCAAACAGAAATCATCTGTATCTTTTAACGTCGAGCATAAATCTTATCAAAGACGTAGTTAAAAGCGACGTTTGCTTCATTCACAGTAAATATTAGCAAAACTTTAAAATTTATTTTATAAAATGAAAATAATATTTTCTGGCTGTGTAGGAGAGCGGAAATAAGTGACATTTACACTCGTTCTCAAATGTTGTAAAGTATTTTTTATGTTTTTCTAAAGACTTTCCAAGCCAATTTTAAGAGTTTGTACAATGTTTAAGCTTCCGCAGTTTGCCAGAACGCTCTTAGTAACTTTTACCTAACATAACCATTAAAACATAACAATTTTCTACTTACTTTAAGGGCAGTTAAATATCAGCTAAGGGCAATAGGCAATATGAATGACAATAAATCCATTGATGCAACATAAATATGAAAATTAATAAAATAAAATAATGTAAACGGTACCTTTACACATACGTGTCTCCACCAAAGCGACCTAACCCGCACTACACCAGTTCGATCCTTACGCTTCACTTCGAGTTTACACTTATCGATAGCTCTTTGCTATAACCTCACATGTAAACATTCACTTCTACAGTTTCTTGGATTGTGTTGTTTAGTGTCTTATATTGATATTTAGTCTTCTTAAATGAAAATAAGTGAAACAGAAGTTAATAACATAAGTTTCTACATGGATTTGGTGTTTATATATTTATATTTGTCAATCAATTTAAGTGAAAAATTTTTAGATTACATATTTTGTGAAAGGATTCTTTGTCGTCCATATTACCTATTGCCCTGAAGAAAGGCAGATTGTATTATTAATTCAATAAAACACATCGATCTAAAAATAAATGTGAGAAACTATATCAAAAGTTTTATATTTTCTTATTTCCACTTCCCATGAGAAGAATATAGCAGAAATTAACACATAACTTTCGACAAGGATTCTTTGTTTTATATATTTATAATTTGTTATAAATCAATGATGAATTAATATTATATCAAATCAGAATTAATATATTGCTAAATCACAAGTAATGTTAACTTGTGATAAACGAGAAGAATTGGATGGTTCAGCGAAGCCCCAAACTTTAACTCCAAATAGGTCTAATCACAGTCATGATATTAAGTCTTTTGTCATTAATAATGAACGTTTGTCTAGTATATGTTGAAGTAATCTGTAACAACGAGCAGTTTCTGGTTTTTAAAATATAAAATAAATTTATTGATTCAGACAACTTCAACACTTACTAAACAAACTTTCAAAGCTCCCAATTAATTAAAAACGACTTATATACATGACTGTGATTAAACCATCCAATTCATGTCGTAAAATAGTTAATAACGTTTCTATAACCTATGAATAGAACTGTGAGTCTTTGGTATTAACGAATTCTAAAAACACATTATTTATTATGACTATGATTATACAATTTTTTATCTCTTAAAAAGTGGTCCAGGTTTTTGAACAAATGGTAGTTGGTTGAAGAGAGGTCTGGAGAATACGGTGAACGGGGCGGAGTCTCAAAATCAAGCCAACAAATTTTGTAAGATCATACGTGAACAGTTATTAAATCCCTACCTTAAAAATTAGAAAACAAAATCAATCAGAAAATCCCTTTTAATTTCTACTAGTCACTAATAAACTTATCCATAAAGATCTTAATGTTCCATATGTTGCTGATGTGGCTCACACCAGATACCTATCCTTTCATAGTAAGCTCTATTATCACTCAAATCCGTTAGTTTCTCAACTTGCTTCCCACTCCATTCCTGATAATCCTCCAAGGCGTCTGAAACGAAGATGGCCTAGAGACCTTCTAGTGTAGAAGTTTTAATAAAGTGCTACTGATGAGTAGTTCTTTCCAAGTTTTAACAAGTTATTATAATCGTTGTCAATACATTTACTTGATGTATATATTCTGTAAATTTCAATGAATATATATAAAAAAAAAAAAATTGTTGAAATTTACAGCTGAATACAATATAAAAATATAATATATCAAGTAAATGTGATGATAATGATATAAATGACACGTCACTTGTTCTTAAAGCAACTACCCATTGGTAGCTCTTATAAAGGTTCTATAGAATGAAGTACCATAATAGAAGGTCCTGAGGCAATCTTCTTTTGAGGCGCCTCGGAGGATTACTGGAATGGAGTGAGAAGCAAGTTGTGATACTAATGGATTTGAATGGTTGCGGAGTTTTCTACAAAAGGATAGATATCTGGTTTGAGCTAAGTCAAAGAGTGATGTATATTAAGATCTTCGTGGATAAGTTTGTTTGTGATGAATTAAAGAGCATTGAGGATTTTTCGAAGGAATTTGGATTCTAAGGATTGGGTACGAGAAGAATTGGCTGGTTTAGTGGAGCCCCAAAGCTGAACTCTGTACGTCCAAATAAGTCTAATCACAGTCATGTAAATAAGTCTTTTGTAATTAATTAGGAGCTCTTAACGTTTCCTACTTAATCTTAAAGTATTCTGTAACGAAGAGCAGTTTCTGATTTTAAAATATTAAAAAAAAAAAAAAAAAACTAGAATATGCATCTAGAATATTTTTTATTAATCAAAATACTCTCCATTACTCTTAATACACTTCTGCCAAAATAGTTAATGACGTTTCTATAACCTATGAATAGAACTGTGAGTCTTTGGTATTAACGAATTCTAAAAACACATTATTTATTATGACTATGATTATACAAATTTTTATCTCCTAAAAAGTTGTCCAGGTGTTTGAACAAATGGTAGTTGGTTGAAGAGAGGTCTGGAGAATACGGTGAACGGGGCGGAGGCTCAAAATCAAGCCAACAAATTTTGTGAGATAATTAACGAACAGTTATTAAATCCCTACCTTAAAAATTAGAAAACAAAATCAATCAGAAAATCCCTTTTAATTTCTACTAGTCACTAATAAACTTATCCATAAAGATCTTAATGTTCCATTTGTTGCTGATTTAGTCCAAAACAGATATCTATCCTTCTTAGTAAACTGCAGAACCAGTGAAATCCACTAGCTTCTCAACTTGCTTCCAACTTCATTCCCGAAAATCCTAGGAGGCGTCGGAAAAGAAGATGGCCTAGAGATCTTCTTGTGTCGAATTTTTATTGAAATGCTACTGAGGAATAGTTCTTTTCAAGTTTTGACATGTTAATGTAATCGTTATCAATGCATTTTACTTGATGTACGAGGGTAAGTCAATAATTATCCGCAATATAGCTATATTTTTGTTTATGTTGGCAGTACTGTTCTTTTGTGTTGATGGCGCATGCTTTGTTTATTCGTTGTTATGTTTATGTGCGTATCAAGCTGGTAGGTTAGTTTTGTTATAAATAATGGCCGCTCCACTTTCTATTTGCACCAAAGAAGAGCAACGTTCAGTGATCCGTTTTTTGTGGTCGGAAGGTGTATCAGGGGCCGAAATTCATCGAAGACTTTTGGTACAGTACGGGAACAATTGTTTGCCACAACGGAGTGTCTATGAATGGATTGAAAAATTCAAAACACAGTGAACAATAAACAGTGAACGTTACAGTGAGATGCTTACTGCTAAGCTGAAGCCTGCAATTCGAAGCAAACGCCGAGGACTGCTGTCAAAAGGCGTTGTGTTGTTGCACGACAATGCCCGTCCGCATACAGCTGCCCACACTGTAGAAACGCTTCAGAAACTCAATTTTGAAGTATTGAATCATCCTCCATATAGTCCCGATCTCGCTCCATCTGATTTTCACTTGTTTGGTCCACTCAAACAGGCAATTAGGGGCCGTCGATTTGCCTCGGACGAAGCATTGAAAGAAGCGGTGCATTCCTGGCTCGCATCTCCTCAACCCAAAACCTTCTTCCATGAGGGCATCAGGAAACTTGAACAACGTTGGACCAAGTGCGTTGAAAAGCAAGGGGACTATGTCGAAAAACGATGTACTTGTAAGTTTCCTATTTCATTTCAATAAAATTTTATAACTATATTGCGGATAATTATTGACTTACCCTCGTATATATCTGTACAGTTGTAAGTTTCAAAAAAAAAAAAATATCCTACTGTATAAAAGTATTTTAAATTCGGTCCGTGTTTTAAAAGATATCTGGAGGGTGTCAATAACTAATTTTACCTTATTTTTTGTCATTACCTTGTAAAATATATTCCAGGAATAATGTTTCGTGTAAACTTTCTTGCTCAGCTTAAAGTATTGTAACTAACGATAAATGTTGCAAATTCAATAAAATCTCAGTTATTAGTTAAAGTTATTTACGTTTTTAATCGAGCAAAGCCACGGCGGGGGATGCTAGTAGAATCATAAACTTCAACACTACTATCAAGTACACAGTTAGTAAACAGAAAACAACGAAGGGAGCAGATGTTATAAATTGTGAAAATGAAATTTAGCACCAACTGTTATATTGTGTTTCCATGACTACACATAACAACTGCCTACATCTTCATAAACAGTTGAATATATGCAAAGGTAATTTAATGAAAACCTGAAATCCTGAATTAATTTCCGGACAGACCATTGTATTTAGAACGGATAAAATCTTTACTTATTTTGCCTGAAGTACCTCAACATCCACTGCCTCATATATTAAATCCATATATGGAAAGGTATTTCTCCAGCAGTGGAATTTAATATTTAGATAAAATACCGGAAGCAGAGTTCATACTTGGTTATCGCCTATATGAATGGTGGCGAGGGCTGTGGAATTCCTTCACCCACATAAATGCCATCAGTTTTGACACTAACGAATATAATAAAGTTGGGAAATCAATGATTTGACTTACAAGAGATGAATATTTATTGTGAAATTATCAAGAAAAATTTATACCTTCATTTAATTCAAAGATTTAGTTAATCTTAACATATTTTTGGGATTTATTTCTATCGGGTCATGCAATCTATTTTAATTTTTACTAAGACCTGACAATTGTTTTATTATCAACTGAATTTAAAAAAAAAAAGAGGAGGTTCTCAATTATTCTGTATTACACGATTACTCCGTCAATCATGAATCGATTTTGATGATTCTTTTTTTGGTCGATAGGTCATACTTTAGAGGTGGTCTCATAAAACGTTTATTGAATCCAACTCAATGCTTTTTAAGAAAAAACAAAAATAGACAATCAATAAGAAATCACTGTTATATAACCCTCCACTATAAACATATTTCTCCATGATTGCTAAATCTTAATTATTAACAAAAATTATTTACATTTACAATCAACTTTCGATGTTTCGAACTTCGATAAGCCGAATTTTTAAATAAGTCGTACAAAATATACCGTATATTACAAGTCGGTACAATGATAAGTCGATTCCAGGTAAAAAACGTGAAACATTGTGTACATAAGTCGACTGAAAATAGGTGTCAAAAGTATCAAATAGTAGTCAAACTTCTGTGAACCGAACTACTGGAAGTTATCGCCTCTATAACTTGTACTCAAAATCAAAGAATTTTATGGGCAATATATTTTCATGTTTTCCGATATTGTTTTCCTTTTTACTTCATAGGTACATGAGTCATTGATTGATTATTCACTCGTGTGGTTATACAATGGCTCCGCTAAAATTGACAATTCTCTCAATCAACGAAAAGTTAAAACTGATTCGCGAAGTGGAGAAGTGGTATTTTTTTTTTTTTTTTTTAAATTATTGTTGTATTGTGTATGTGGTATTAGTTCATTGTTATGCGAGGCGACTTACATTGCAAGCCTTCATCAAGGTGCCAGTGGAGAGCCGCTATAGGAATCTGTTCTTAGAAATAAAAATGATAAATTTCTCTCATTAATTAAAGGAAGTGAGTAATGTAAAAGAGGGGAGGGGGGGATGGATTAACAAGAATATAAGAACATCGGGTTTTCGTCCAGTCAAAATAAGAAAATCTGAGGAACTAAAAATACTAGTTCCAATTTTTTCAGGAATGTGTAGGAGATTGTTTCCTGAACAAGAAGAAAGAAAGAGGGAGCGTTAAATGTTCAATTCTTAGGTTTTTTAACTTATAACTCGAATACGGTGCGTAACATTGAAAACGTTTTTCATTGCAAAATAAAATTTGCTACAAAATACATATACATTTTTACAATAAACTAGACCGTTTTCGTGATACCGTGTCCGAAAAAGTTGTAATTTTCGAAAAAAATGTTTTCACTTATGTTTTGTATATTTTTGTCTTCTCGATCCTCACTCGTTTTAAGGTAAATCCTCAAGATAAACCTTGTACAACATTAAATTCCCTATATGAATATATATCAAATGTTAATTTATATTAAACATATCGCACTCAGCTTAAGAAAAAAAACGAAACTAAAGATTTCAACGAGAAAATTTCCCAATTAAATTTTGATGTTCCATTAATTGGAAACATAAACGGCTGAAATTTTTACAACTGCTAAATTACTCTCCAAGCGGAAAATATGTTATCCGGCGCGTTTTCAAAACTGACGTGCTACCCTCCAGTCAGCTTCTTACCACATTGAAATGCCTTAGTTTTGCCCTGGAGGAAAGGTTCTTTTTATTGTAAGTTTTCCCTGTAGGTTAAGTTTTCTAGTTTTCTAATTTTCTCTAGAATGCTCTCCTTCGCAGAACTGTGCAACAGTATCTCTCCCAAATATTAAATTTACTAGTCACTTTTATTTCTCCCCACTTGGTGTTTATTGCTGGTTTCCGATACTTCTTCGCAGTAGTCCATGAATTCTGTTGGTATGAGGTATGATATTTGTAGGCCTGCTTTCCTTGCAACCATCTGTAGAGTATCTATTTGACTAATAGCCTCTTCCTAGCTAAATTTAATTTTATTATATATTTTATAATTTATATATTGCATTTTATATTATTTATGTATATCATAGTTATTTTTCGTTCTATTTTTTTTTTCTTCGTTTTTATTAAACATAATGTTTGAATGTTAAATAACATGTAAAAACTTGAAAAGAACTACTCATCAGTAGCACTTCAATGAAAATTCTACACAGGTCTCTTCTTTTCAGAAGCCTCGAAGGATTATCGGGAATGGAGTGGGAAGCAAGTTGGGAGACTAGTGGATTTGGGTGGTTATGGAGCTTACTATGGAAGGATAGGTATTTAGTTTGGGCTAAATCAGCTACAAATGGGACATTAAGATCTTTATGGATAAGTTTGTTTTTAACAAAGCAGGGAGCATTAAGGATTTATCGAAGGATTTCGGATTATAAGGATTGTATACAGCAAGAATTAGAAGGTTTAGTTTAAATTTTTTAAATTTAATTATATTTTTAAAATTTTATGTATTGCAGTTTATATTATTTATGTATATCATAGTTATTTTCTGTTCTCTTTTTTTTTTCTTTCTTCGTTTTTTTATTAATTTTTTGATTATACATAATGTTTGAATGTTATTATAAAGCCATCTCTATTAGTTATTGCCGAAATTTGAGTCAGGTTGTAATAATTACTCAATAAAAGAAAAAAAAAAAAATTAACACATCGTTTTACAACTATGATTTTATTTATTTATTTACTTTCTGGTACCACCAGATTTGGTTAGAGGCACCATACTAAGGTTGAGAACTATAATTCCTTGTACAGGTTTGTTTGTTTTAAAAATTGAATGATGTGGTTGTGGAGATACGAGTTGTTTTCACGCAATGTTGAAATGTCTTTATTAATCAGATCGTTATCTTTTGTTTGTTTCTGTTATTTTTGGCATTCAACAAGAATGTGTTCTATTGTCAGGTTTACCTGGCATTCGTTGCATTTTGGGGGTTGCTTGTCTTCCAATAAGTAACAGTGGGTTAATTTTGAATGTCCGATTCTCAGTCTTGTAAAGATGACTTGTTCTTTTTTCGGTCCAGGTTTTTCTTTCCATGGTCCTGGAGTTGGTCTAATTTTTTTAAGTTTGTTATTGCTATCGGTTCTAAGCCATCTTTCATGCCAAACTGTATTGATTTGATGTTTTAGGAATGATTTTAGATCTGTTAAAGGGACAGGGATTAAGGGTAATGGGAAGAGGGAACACGCTTCTTTGGCTGCTAAATCCGCTTTTTCATTAACAGCTATGGTAAATGATATTGTGTATCTGTTTTCTTCCTATGCTATTTGCTTTATTAATTCTATTTAAGGTTTCCAGACCTTTCAGTCACTTTCCTAAAGATATGTCCTGATGACAAATGATTCGTACCTCTTTAAGTGTTCTTCCAATCTGCATTGCCTTATATTTGTCCACATTTGTGTTCATTCACACCTCATGTATATAATATTTATTCAGACCATTTTGGAATTCATTGCATCCTAGATCTTGTGAAGACGCTTTATGAAGCTGGAACATCGGTGAACTGCATTGGGTTGATGAAATGGTTGATAAACCAGCATATTTAGCTCTATCAATTCCAGTGCGTGGCAACACCTTCCTTACAGCATCAGAACTCGCACGCCCACTTGCGTGCAAGAGTGGCAGACATCTAGAATCACTCAAAAAATATGGAACTTAAATATATTTTAACGTACAATCTTTAGGATTTAACTCGATATGAAGATGTAAATATCAAGCTGATGATAGTTTCAATTTCATTAAGAGTATCAATAATTTAAAAAAAAAATATTTAACAAAAAGCATGACGTAAAAGAATGTGTAATCAATGTGACATGGTTAAGAATGTTTTTAGGAAAAAATACTCCTCCTTCAACCGATGTCTATTACGTAAGGTAGTCTTGTGTAAAGGTAAGGATCTATTTTTTAAGACAACTCGGAAATCCTCATGGAATTCATTTTTTGTAAATCTTTCATTTTAATATTATTTACGAATAAAAAGAATTTTATCGAACTAAAGTTTTTTGGTGTTATTAGACCTTCTTTCCACTCTCCCAAATTTACTCTGGAAAATTAAGATGAGTCTGGCCATTCGTCTCACTGTGAGTCGTTACAGATTACTTCAACATTTGCTAGACAAACGATCAAAGCTCCCTATTCATTACAAATACCAATTTGGGACGTACGGAGTTGAGCTTTGGGGCTCTACTAAACCATCCAATTCATCTCGTATCCAATCCTTACAATCCAAAATCCTTAGAAAAATCCTAAATGCTCCTTACTTCGCCACAAATAAACTTATCCACAAAGATCTTAATACACATTACGTTTCTGAATTAGCTCAAACCAGATATCAATCCTTTCATAGCAAACTCCTCAACCATTCAAATCCATTAGTATCACAACTTGCTTCTCATTCCATTCCAGATATCCCTCCGAGGCGCCTGAAAAGAAGATGGCCTCGGGACCTTCTAATATAGTTCTTCATATTGCTACCAATGGGTAGTTGCTTTAAAAACAACTGAAGTGTGAAATGAAGTGAAATGAAACATTTTTATCTATTTCATCACATTTACTTTTTGTATTATATTTTGTATTGTATATAGGTACAGTTGTAAATTTCAATAAATAATTTAAAAAAAAAAAGTTTTTTATTGTTGTCGGTTCTAAGCCATCTTTCATGCCAAAATGTATGGATTTGATGTTTGTGCTCCATAACCACTCAAATCCTCTAATTTCTCAACTTGCTTCCCACATAAAGCAAGCGTCTGAAATATTTTAAAATATGAAAAAATACGTAAAATACATACGAAATACAGGCGTATACATAAGTTTGTGACATTGAGAATTTTACGAAGGGTTTTGAATTGTAATGGGGATTGGATACGAGAAGAATTGGAAGGTTGTCCAAATTGGTCTAGTTACTGTCATATCACTATATCTTTTGCACTTTATTGGCAGCTTTGAACATTTGTCTAGTTATTGTTAGAGTAGTCGGAAACGACGGGCTGTCTCTTGTTTTATTCTTGAATGTGGATTCCTTAGTCGTTTGTCTAGTTGAAGTCCTAGTTAGCGGATTTATTCAACTGGGTTCAGAGGAACATTATTAAAGGATACTGTGGGACAGGAAGTCGTAGGTTTACGATGAAGAATTTCCAAATGTAAATTGGGAAAAGTGTTACATTATAGATAGACATATTGTCATGATATATTGTTTTTCCAAGTAAAAGAGAAATTAATTTTTTTTTTTTTAATCAATATGTTACTGCTATAATTAAGGTGACCAGATTATGAGATTCTCAAAACGGGACCCTCAATATCGGGGAAGTTAGAGACACCGTTAAAAAAATACTATTTACCAATATATATATATATATATGAAATACTATTTTATTCAATAACACTACATTTAGAAATAAACTTGATATCACTTCAATAAAAATATTGTCGAAAATACTGACTTCAATGTTTATTATTCATATTTTTTGAGATGAGAGAATTTTTTTTCAAAATATCAGGCTTTTGTTTGATGAAATCGAAAAACTACACACAACCCATTACAAAGTTACATTTTACTAGCATCATTGCTTTAAGGGTCGACATTTTCATTTGAGGTATTTCTAGTGACCAAATGTCATTAATAATTGAGAAAAACTCGTTCCACTGGAGCGTTTGTTCCTGGTAAGGACAAGAAAAATGAAACCATCAATGCAATATTCTTGATAGGGACATTTTGATTTGCAAAATGAAGAAATATTTCAACCCATCTTTGATCCAGAGAAGGTTTCTCTTCGTTCCACTTGAAAATCTTTTTCTGTGTCACGTACTTAGGTAAGTCTTTTCGTCAAAAAGCTCACTAACGGAAATCTTAAGCATGATAAATTTACTAGCAATCACTTCAATCCCCTCCTCGATCCTTTCCCACTCAGGAACCTCCTTTAGAGTTATCCATTGGTATTTCTTTGTGGTTTAAAGATTTAATTTAGTTAATTCATTCATGACCAATGAATGGAATTTAGGAAGCAAACTCGATGCTGTCAAAAGTACATATGGGACCAAATATTTGTAAAACGGGACAAATAAGCGTCCCAAGCATATATTTTGGGACAACGGGACAGGTCCCTGTAAAACGGGACTGTCCCGTTCAAAACGGGACGTCTGGTCACCTTAGCTATAATGTATCAATCTAATTTTATTTCATTTATTATTGGGCTATTCTTTCGCAAAGATAACTATATTTACCTGGTGGTTTCCATAAAAACTACCTCTTATACAACGAGCTTTCGGGAAACCGGTTGCAAAGTTGAAGCAGTTTTTGTCTCAAACTCCTAAAAATACTGAAGTCATTGGTTCAAAATTTAGTAAATATTTCTAAATATCGAGGTGTGATGAACGGATCTCTAGTTCGTTGATCGTTGGCAGTTGCACAATGTTGATGGAAGCGGCCAAAAGTTTTGCCTTTGTTCGCTGTGACAACTGGCATCAAACCAACAGTGGGATATTTTTCTCATCTTGTCTGTTCCAGGATCTGAATATATTGAACCGGGTTCATATTTCAATGATGCCGAACTGATTGGTTCAAAATTATATAAACTTAATCAGTAGGGACCGGATTTAGTACAGTGAAAACAATTGAAAACGATTAAAAACGCGAAAAAACAACAAAGCAAAAAAACGTGATTATGTACGTTTTGATATGAATAACATGATGAACAGCTAGTAGAAAAAGTCTGTGTACACCCATTATTGAAATACTTATTCACGTTTTTTTTTTAAGTAAGTAGCTTTATTTTGAAATTTTGTTATGGGTGTAATTCAAATAAATGTGCCAACTCGTTCACATGAAACAATATGCTTCTATTTGTTCATGAGGGTATCGACAATTTATGGATAGGTATCAGGGATAACCTTAAAGCTGTGGGGGGATTCTTATCTAGGCCGTATTGAAAATAAACAGCATAAACCTTGGTTCGATGAGGAATGTTTCAACGCGTGTGTGTGAAACGAAAAGCTGCTTAATTAGAAGTTCTCAATAATCCGAGCGAGAACAATGTCTCCTATTTCCGAAGCTTAAAAAACGAAACCTCTAGATTCTCTAAAATAAAAAAAAGAGATTATTATATTAAAAAGGCATAACTCCCCATTTGCTTTTATTCATTTGTACTACATGTTTCAGAGCTTGTCTGTTGCTCCATCTTCAGGTTCTGCCAGTCAGTGGAAATTGTAGAATTCATCTCTAGGTTCATCCTCTTTTGATTTGTTCTAATATTTCCTTTTTTCTTTAAAAAATGTGGTTATTGTTGCCATCCACCAATTTACTTTAAATGTTTCATTTAAGGAGATTAATATCAGTTATTATATTAAAAAGGCATAACTTCCCATTTGCTTTTATTTATTTATACTACATGTTTCAGAGCTTGTCTGTTGCTCCATCTTCAGGTTCTGCCAGTCAGTAGAAATTGTAGAATTCATCTCTAGGTTCATCCTCTTTTGAACCTGAAGATGGAGCAACAGATAAGCTCTGAAACATGTAGTATAAATGAATAAAGCAAATGGGGAGTTATGCCTTTTTAATATAATAACTGATATTAATCTCCTTAAATGAAACATTTAAAGTAAAAAAAAAAAAAAAAAAAGAGATTATCTTAAAAAACAAAATAAGCAAAATAGAATCAAATAAAATCGGAAACAACGTAAGGGATATGTGTAAGGATATTAACGGACCGCGTAAACGCTTCAGACCTATAATGAAAGGAATAAGGGATGAAAATAACAATATACTAGCGGATCCGGTAGGCATAGTAGACAAATTCAGAACATTCTTTGATAATATTTATAGTTCGGAAAATAGAATAAATTCCCATCCTTCTACTTTTCTCAGCGCGGAACCGTTAATAAAAGAACCGAGTAAGGAGGAAGTTGAAATAGCGATCATAAAATTAAAATCGTATAAAGCAGCCGGAATCGACAATATCCCTGCCGAATTATTCAAACCGTGTGGAGAAGCTGGAGTTTCTAAAATCCATCAATTAGTAACAATGATTTGGGAAAAAGAAAAAATACCAGAAGAATGGAAAGAATCTATACTTATTCCGATTCATAAAAAGGGTCCTAGAACAGAGTGTAACACTCGTAAAAAATTTACATCAATTCTAACGAACCGAATTACTGATTACGCGGAGGAAATAATTGGAGACTATCAATTTGGTTTTAGACGGAGTCGTTCAACTATCGATCAAATATTTTCCCTTCGTCAAATTTTAGAGAAAAAATTAGAATTTAAGGGCGTAGTGCATCAGCTCTATGTTGATTTCCAAAAGGCTTACGATTCGATTAACCGCCAGAAACTGTTTGATATTTTGATCGAACTGGGGATACCAAAGAAATTGGTTAATCTAGTAAAGATGTGCATGTCCGAAACATTTAATAGAGTCCGAATCGGGACTTTTTACTCCGAAAAGCTTGAGGTACGTTCGGGTTTAAAACAGGGAGATTTTCTTTCTCCGGTATTATTTAACTTAGCGGTAGAATACGTCATTAGGATGGTAATGCTTACGAGAAGAGGATTAGAGATAGGAGGCAAATGTCCGGTTCTCGGTCATGCTGATGATTTGGTACTTTTGTGCGAAAACGAGGAAACTATAAAACTAAACGCTATTACGCTCATGGAAACCGGTAACGAAATTGGTTTAGTAATTAATACCGATAAAACGAAATATATGGTTAGTAGTAGAAACGGTGAACATTTTGGTAATGTAGATATTTCCGGGATAAAGTTTGAACACGTTGAGCAATTCAAATATCTAGGGTCTATTACATCGAGGAAAAATGAAATTAAGAAATAAATAAAGGCTAGGTTAAAAGCCGGTAATGCTTGTTATTTCTCGGTCCCAAAATTACTCAGTTCGCGCTTACTCTCCAAAAATTTAAAAATTAGGATATACAAAACTATTATACTACCAACAGTTCTGTACGGATGCGAAACACGGCCGCTGACGTCAAGGGAGGAACGACGCATTAAAGTTTACGAAAATAAAGTACTGCGTAGAATATTTGGCCCAAAAAAGGATGAAGAAACAGGAGAATTTAGAAGGCTTCACAATGCGGAACTGCGCGAGTTATATCCGGTAAATATAGTTCAAGTAATAGCAGCGCGGCGGTTAAAATGGGCATGTAAAGTCGTTGGGTTTAATAATGATCGAATTCCGAAAAAAGTAATCAGTTTTGAGCCGTCAGGTAAAAGGCCGAGGGGTAGACCGAGACGAAGATAGGATTGCGTCAGGGCCGACCTGGGGGATTTGGGTTTTGGAGGAGTGGGTTGGAGGGAAGTGTGCGGTAGACGGTTGTTGGAACCTTCGGGTTCACTAAGCCTTTATTTATTTATTATTTGTATTTATTTTAACTACATTTACTAATAAAGTATTCTTTAAAAAAAAAAAAAATATTATCTATATGTTTTTATAATTATAATAAATGATTGTTCGAAATAAGAAATTAGTATAGATTGTAATGTGCTACTAAGTGCTCTAGTTATTAATTATCATTTTGAATTTTTTTTTTTTAATAACGTAGGTTCCTTTTTAAACATTCTCAATGAAGCGTTATCACAATTAATTAGTGTAACAGCTGGGGGGGGGGAGTGATTGACCTCGAGAAGGCAGTGGCTATTATGAAGGCATTTCAGAATTAACAAGATCGATAACTAGACTTCATTTGATAGAAATCCCCCTCTCCCCCCCCCCAAAACCTTCTACTCTTATCTTCTGTAACGATCTCTTATATCCAACCACCTGAAGAATTATTGACTTTAGTTCATGTTATTTTAATTAAACGCGTAACTTACTCCTACTACTTTTTTACTTACAGACTACTTCAACATTTATTAGACCTATTGGACGTACGGAGTTGAGCTTTGGGGCTCTACTAAACCATCCAATTCATCTCGTATCCAATCCTTACAATCCAAAATCCTTAGAAAAATCCTTAATGCTCCTTAGTGTGTCACCAATAAGCTTATCCATAATTACCTTAATGTTCCATATGTTGCTGATTTAGCCCAAATCAGATATCTATCTATTCATAGTAAGCTCCATAACCACTCAAATCCATTAGTTTCTCAACTTGCTTCCCACTCCATCCCTAGTCATCCTCCGAGGCGTCTGAAAAGAAGATGGCCTAGAGACCTTTTAGTATAGATTTTATTTAAGTGCTACTAGTGAGTAGTTCTTCACAAGTTATTTACATGCCATTGTATTCACTGTCAACACATTTACATATTATATTATATAGTATATTATTCTGTACAGTTGTAAATATCAATAAATGAAAAAAAAAAAAAAAAAAAATTTATAGCAGTAATCTCTTAAGTTAATGAAATAAGGATATATAGAATATTAACAATATAGCCTCGTTAATTTCTCTTATCTTATATTTAATACTATTTTTATAGTCTTCAACGCTAGGTCTCTAGTCTGTAAACTAGATATAATGAAGTAAATATATATATTTTATATTTTGTTTATTGGTGTTGGTTTGAGCTGAACGTCCTCATGTAGGGGAAGGTGCTGTACCTAAAGCACAGTTGTACCTGTGGACTTTTTTAATAAAGAGAGAGTGGAAGGAGGGAAATTGAAATTGTTAGATTGGTAGTGCTGCAAGCATCTCCCTGCAGTTTCATGTGTGTTTTCAAGATTGTCAGATCAACAGTTTCATAGAAAATATTATTTTTAAAGTTTTTTTCTTCTAAATCCTGACCAATCCAGCTAGTGATTTTAAATTTTTTAAGACATACACTTAAAAATTTTCTAGGCAGTAATATTTCATTGGGTTGTCCGATAAATATATTATAATTTCATATGTTTTCATATCAGTTATCACTTACGGGTTTTGTGAAACAGAGCTTTCCGCACAACATGGCGTTCAGTTGTACATGTGGACACCATTACCAGCTGAACCCGTGTGATATAAAATGCCTAAATTTGGATACATACTATTCGTAAAACCTTTTCTTTTTAAGAGAGAAAACTCGCCACTAACTATTCAAAAAAAACTATTCAACTCATTAAGGTAGTGATTTCACAAATGTAATCTTGGCTGATCCATCAATCGAAGATTGTAATTTTTTGGATTAGTTTATGAATTTTGGTTAAATAAATTGAAGTTGAAGCCATGTTGGTAGCCATTTTTGTGTTGTAAAGAATTTTATAGCTTTGATAAAAGAAAATGTAGAATCGTTCACGTTAAACATTTGCTACTTGAAGAAAATTTCATCAAATGATAGAACCCCAAAATTCATTCTTCCGTACACCGCTACTGATTATGAAATTAAAATAAGAGATATCAAAAGAAAATTACTACCGACATCTTTTATAACTTGCACTGAGAGATTATGTAAACAATTACATTTACCTACACCTTTTCATGGATACGATCTCTAATGATTCAATCTTTTCCATAAAAACGTCTGTGACACTCGTTAATAATAATTATAGGTATATAAAAGATTTATTTTTGTTAAAAGGTTTAAAAATAAGTTAAGTTTCTATTTACTTTCATACGCTAAATTTATTGTTATCACCTTTCTAGTCGGCCTCCTAGTTGAATAATCAAGTCGACTTTTTTTGTTTAAATATTCTATTTTGTTAAGTAAATTTTATAAAAAATTATTGCTGATGTATTTCTCTATGAAGAAATGAATGTCCATTGGTACAACCACTTGTGTCCACAGGTACAAAGGGGGAAGGTACCTATTGACACTAATAAGTAAGTCACAAAACATTATTTTCTGTAAAAATGAAATTACTTTTCAAAATAAAGACACCAGGGTTCGATAGCCTCTTAAATTTCATATCTAATCCTACAATAACCACTCGGATAAATAAAGCACCGAAAATTAGAAAAATTTATAAGTGAAAATTGTCCACAGGTAAAGCACCTTCCCCAACACCCACAAAAGGAGGAAGAACGAGCTACCCTGCAGGTTACTAATCTAGCCAGGATAAGAAGGTCAAAATTCATTCCGTGGGCTCATCGCAAAATTAATTTTAACCAGCCCTTGTGGGATTCGAATATACGAACTGATGAACAGAGAGAGCAGTTTATCTATATTTAAAGTGACTCAATGCAGGTCTACATCAGACCAGAGTTTCGCCCTACGAACCATCCTTGAGTGCGGAAGGGAATACCAGATACAGACGCACCATCTTTTCGTTGATTTCAAATCTGCTCATGATAGCGTTTAACGTGAGGCATTGTATCAGGCAATGAAGGACCTCAATGTACCAGTCGAGCTCATCCGTCTGGTAAAACTCACTATGTCCAATATCGAATGTATGGTGCAGATTCAGGGAGATCTGTCTGAGGTATTCAGATATCATACTGGCGTTCGGCAGGGTGATTCCTTAGACTGTGTTCTCTTCAATATCGGTCGGGAAAAAGATGTAAGAAAATCAAAGGTTCAGACCAGTGGAAGCATATTTAATCTTGGAATATGCTGATGATATCGACATTATTTGGAGATCAAAAGCTGCAGTGGAAGAAGCCTTTCTTTCCCTTGATGATGCTGCCAGGAACCTAGGACTTGTTAATACCAACAAAACCAAATATAGAATAGAATAGAATAGAAAATAAATTTTACTGTGGGAAAAAGTCCCTTAAGAATAACAACAATGGATTATAGAAAGTACATACATACATCTGCCCAATATATTTTAAATAAAATAATGAAATAATATAATATAAAGTAATTACAAGTTAATAATAAGATAATTTAAAGAGAAAAAAAAATCTATAAAAAATATATAAACAAACAACACTTATATACACACAAAACCATATGTACATTCGGTAAAGAAAAAAAATATTATATACAAAGTTGATTGAAACATGAAATTTCTGGATTTACTTCTAGTGAAGTATGAAGAAAAATAACATTTGTTGAGAGGGACCGACAAAAATGAGAAAGAAAAAAGAAAAATGAAAAAAACACTTGAGTAACAGTGAATTATCATAAGAAGAATCGGAAAAGTTTTTGGAATATACGATTGCTGGTAAACAAGGAAGTGCCAACGAAAGTTTGGTCGAAATTGGTAATTACTCTTTCGAACGAGTTGAGGAATTAGTCTACCTCGGGTCTCGGGTCAGAGCCATTAATGATGTTTCGGCAGAGATAAAGAGGCCTCTTCATCCACAATTGGAATTAGCTTTTTCGTCCTTAAGGATTACTGTTTTAACGGTTTTTTTAAGTTATCCGAAGGATAACTTCCTCCATTGTTGTCCTCCAGGATACTATTTTAAAATATTTAACGGTTTTAAGATGGTGGTCCTTAAAAGGACACTTTTTTAAAAATATTCGACTATTTAACTGTTTTAACATGGCGGACCTTAAAAGGACACTTTTTTTACAGATCTGCCAGGATCTGACGATTTTTTGAGGCCGAAGGACATCCTTGGCAACTCTCTCCATCCACAATTAGAATTAGCTTTTTCGTCCTTAAGGATTGCTGTATTGACGGTTTTTTAAGTTATCCGAAGGATAACTTCCTCCATTGTTGTCCTCCAGGATACTGTTTTAAAATATTTGACGGTTTTAAGATGGCGGACCTTAAAAGGACACTTTTTTTAAATATTCGACTATTTATTTAAGACTAACTGTTTTAAGACGGCTGGAGATAGTTTTTTAACGCTAACGACTCCTTTCCGTTTACTCTTTTTGCTAAAAAGGTACGATATAGAAGAGTGGCGGTGGGGGTTCGGGGCGGGATTAAGAGATGGCTCCTGTTATAAGGACATTGGCCAACAGGTGTTACTTTGGACTGCGTCGGCACTTGGGAAGTAGTTCTCAATCAAGATATACAAAAACAAGATTATGCAAGGCCCTCATTCGACCAGTGCTTACGTATGCCTCAGAAACTTAGGATTTTTCGAACTCAGATGAAAAGGATCTCGAAAGTTTGAGAGAAAGATAATAAGGCGCTTTCACGCCCCAGTTCAGCTTGGAGAAGACGCACGAACAGGAAGTGTACTCGCTGATTGGTGAGCCTGATGTTGGGAAAATTGTGAGGATTGGTAGGCTCCGCTGGGCAGGCCATGTAGCAAGGATGGGGACAGATGAGATCCCGAATAAATTTCTGAATGAGCGCCTACATGGAACACTAGAGGTCGCTCTTCGATGGACTGATGGTGTGGAAGAGGATGCTAGAGCCCTGCTCGGATCACGGAATTGGAGAGCAGTTGCACATAACCGAATAAACTGGCGGAAGCTGTTTGAGGAGGCCAGGACCCAGTAATGGGTTGTTGCGCCGAATTAGGAATAACAAAAAATTATTCAACATTACGAATCATATTCATCGATGTTGTTTGATTTTATTTTGTATACTTTATCTATTTCTTTACTTATCGTTTTTCTTCTTTAGTACCGTTTTTTATAATAATATGTACAATGGGTAATTTCGTTTTATCCCACTAGGCGGCATTAAACACGCTTATCACTGGTAATACTTATTGAATGAAGCTATAATATAACGCATCTAAAAGAGCACAGTCGATAAACCATTCTACCTATAAAGATATTGCTAAGGCGATAAAGTTAGTTCTGTTGGTTTTCTCAGTCAAAAGTCGTTTTTTCCTTTCTTTTTTTTTTTAATGGATATTTTTTTAATTTTATTTTATAACTGCAGGTCTTTAATTTTTTGCTGTAATTTTTTTTTTTTTTTTAACAATCAAAAAATGTAAAATTTTGTTGATGTAAGAAAACGGTCTCGTTTATTTGAAGATAGCTCCCTTGTCAGAAATTAATATGGCGTATAAAAAAAAAAAAAAAAAAATGACCGTTTTTATCAAATTCCAGAGTTAAAAAATCTGTAAATATCTTAATGCTATTTATTATTTACCAATACTTAATAATCCCTTTAGAGCATTCTCTAAGCTTGTTTCTAACACTGGACTTCTTCAAAATAAGCCTCAGTTCAGTTATTTATTTCAAAGAAGAAACATGACAGTGTCCTACGAAATTCTTGTAATTTTAAGACATTACTGGAAAAAAAATTTCACAGTCAGGTAACGGGTTTCACGGGGGAAGGTGTCCTTGAAGAGCGCACTGCGCGGCGTTGGTTTGAAAAATTTAGAAGTGGAGATACGACGTTGGAAAGGAAGAAGGGCTCCGGGCGTCCATTAATGGATATTGATGAGGTTCTGAAGGAAGCTGTTGAGTTAAATCAGTCACTCGCGAACTTGCCAGGGAGTGTGGTGTGTCGAGAGATACTGTTAGTCGCCATCTTCTCTCCATGGGGAAGGTGAAAAAGATCTGTAGACTGGTCCCTCACGAACTTACTCCTCAATAATCAGCAGTTGTACCAAAGAAAAGTTTACAGCACTTCATGGGTTTGAACTCCTGCCTCATCCACCATATAGTCCTGACATCGCCCATGGCACATTTTCTTCAAGGGAAAAAATGATAATTTAATTGAGTTGAAAATGCTGTCCAAGAGTTCTTTGACAGCCACCCCAAGGAATGGTATCAGCGTGGCATCGAGCAATTGGCTAGCAGATGGGTAATGACGGTAGATAACAATGGACTATACTTTGAGTATTAATTGTATTTTATATCAAAGAAATAATAATACAAATATTTGTTTAAGAAACGGTCATTTTTTTTATATAACATTTCTCGCTAGAACCAACTGTTCAGGAAGTATATTGGTTTGAATGAAATAAGTCTCGTTCGAAGCCCTCTATTTTTTTCTCAGCTTAGTTTTTTTTCGAATAATCATTGGCTGTTAATTTAATTAATATAATTTGACCCTTTTAATTCTAAAATATTTTTTTAGATTTATATCAATTTATTGAAATTTACAACAATACAAATATGTACATCAAGTAAATGAGCTGATAACGATTACAATGCCATGAAAAAACTTGAAAAGAACTACTCATCAGAAGCAGTTTAATAAAAATTCTACACTAGAAGATCTCTGGGCCGTCTTCTTTTCAGACGCCTCGGAGGATTATCGGGAATGGAGTGGGAAGCAAGTTGAGAAACTAATGGATTTGAGTGGTTATGGAGCTTACTATGAATAGATAGGTATCTGGATTGGGCTAACTCAGCAACATATGGAACATTAAGGTCATTAAGGATTAAGCTTATTGGTGACAAAGTAAGCGGCATTTAGGATTTTTCGAAGGATTTTGAATTGTAAGGATTGGATACGAGATGAATTGGATGGTTTAGTGGAGCCCCAAAGCTCAACCCCGTTCGTCCAGAAGGTCTAATCACAGGTCATGTATATGACTCTTTTGTCATTAATTAGAAAGCTTTAAACGTTTGTCTAGTTAAATGTTGAAGTAGTCTCGAAAACGACGGGCAGCTTTACTGTCGTTTTAGTCTTGTATGTAGATTCCAAGTAAGATATTTGTTCAGATGGAGTCCTTGGTAGCAGATCTGTTCAACGGGGATTAGTGAAACATCGTTAAAGGATACAGTAGGAAAGTCGTAGGTTACGACGAAGGGTGAAGGTTATTTGATGGTATTTATTTGGATTTATTTTGATTCTCCATTTTTGACACCATTCTTGAAGTTTTATGATATGGGATTTGAGTGTCAATTACAAAAGTCTTTCTCTCTGGTCCGTTTCAATACAACATAGCTAAAAAGTTGAATGAAATAAAACTGTTAGCTTCAAAATATTTTTATTTTTAGATATTTACAACTGTATATACAAAATAAAAATATCATACACCAAGTTAATGCAATGATGATGATAACAATGACACGTCACTTGTTTTTAAAGCAACTACCCATTGGTAGCACTTTTAAAGGTTCTATATGAATGAAGTATTATGTTAGAAGGTCTCAGGGCCATCTTCTTTTCAGGCGCCTCGGAGGATTATCTGGAATGGAATTAGAAGCAAGTTGTGATACTAATAGATTTGAATGGTTGTGGAGTTTGCTATGAAAGGATAGATATCTGGTTTGAGCTAAGGCAGAAACGTAAGGTTTATTAAGATTTTTGTGGATAAGTTTATTGGTAAGAAGCATTGAGGATTTTTCTAAGGATTTTGGATTGGATACGAGATGAATTGGATGGTTTAGTGGAGCCCCAAAACTCTACTCAGTGCGTCCAATTAGGTCTAATAACTGTCATGTAAATGAGTTTTTTGTAATTAATTGGGAGGTTTGATCGTTTGTCTAGTAAATGTTGAAGTAGTCTGTAACGGCGGGCAGTTTCTTGTCGAATTCTAAAATATAAATTAAAAAAAACATTCGATTACAAATAGAAAGTTCCATGATCTATTGTTTTTCTAGTCTGGGAGAAATTTTTTTTTTTTTAATTTCCGAATTAATTGTAGAATATTTTTAGTTGTAAAACATGTGCCGTTAGGACCAACTGTTTAGGAACTACATTAGTTTGAGTGAAAAAAGTCGCATTTGAAACAGCTGATTACTTTCGACATTGTTTATTCCGAATGATAAATTGATAGCCAATTTAGTTGAAGTAATAATATAAGTAATTTGATCATTTTATACATCATTTCCTATGATATATAAACTCCTAGTTTCCTCATTCATTTTTCCTCAGTTTGATTATGGTTGTGTAGTGTATGGGGGCCTCTCGGTGGGTCTCCGGGACAGATTACAAAGAATCATGAATAGTTTTATCTGATTTGTTACCGGTACCCCGAGACGTTCACATGTATCGCACCTCTACACTGCCTTAGACTGGCTCTATCCATCCTCCCGTAGACAATATTTCCTGGGCACTTTCCTGTACCAAGTCATTAATAACCACTGCCCACCCTACATCCACAAACTGTTGAAATTCAAGTCTTCCGTCCACTTCCAACTCACATCAAGATTACGTTCCTCTGACCTATATACTCCCTTCCACCGAACAGCATTATACCAACACTCCTTCCAAGCTCGATCCACTACCCTCTGGAACTCGATCCCTCCTGAAATTAGACATGCTCCTTCCTTAAACTCATTCAAAACTCTCCTATTCCAATATCTCCTTAAATCCCAGTTAGACGCCGCCAATATGTGTAATAATTAAAAATCCAATCAGTCAATCTCAACTATATCCAATATCAATGAATTACTTCAATAATTATATCATTATTGGTAAATTTGTCAATTTTAATCATTTTACTGCCTAAAAATTGCTTTTTATTTTTGTCTCTGCTTTTGATTTAATATAAGAAGACAGTAAGTAGATGTGTAAATATATATTTTCAGGTTTTTGTAAATATTTTGTCTTATTAATATTCAAATAGTTAACTTTTTTTTTTTCTCTCTATACATTTTTTCCTTTCTATTCACTATATTTGTTTTATTTCATAGATTTATTTTTTTTTTTTTCATCTTTCTGAATGCATTGTAATTATTATATTAGGATATTAGTATTAGTATTTTTTTTTTCTTTTCTCATGTATATATTCATAATATAGTTCTATTTTAAAATAGATACATATATCATATTTTTTATATATATATATATATATACTATATATATATATATATATATATATATATATATATATATATATACGATGGTGTTTTTAAGTTATAATATTATTTCATATGTTTATTTTTCCCTATAAAAAATGTATATTGTGACTACTGATGGATTTAATTTGTATATAACATGCCAGACAATTGTACTTTTAACTGTGCATTATTTTTATTCTTAGGGGGACAGTAAGTCCCAGAATAAAGTTTATTTTTTCATTCATTCATTCATTCATTTTATACAGTATATAGTAATTCCAAATAAACCTACGTCTAAGACCCTACCTCTTTCCCATGGAGTTCCTCAGGGATCTTCACTTTCACCCACACTCTTTTCTATTTACATTAATGACCTTCCCCTTTCCATCCATCTTTGCCGGTATCACCTTTACGCAGATGATCTCCAAATCTATTTATCCTTTCCCAATTCCGACCTACTGCAAGCTACTAGAAAAATCCAGACTTGGATCGAATCTATAACGGGGCAGTGACGAACAAGTTGAATTTAAATACTGAAAAGACCAAAGCGCTTGTAATAGGTTCGAGCTACCTCCTGAAAACCATGCCTCCTATTCCCTCCATTTTCCTGAGCAGTGATCCTATCAAATTGTACACCTCAGTCAAAAATCTCGGAGTCATTTTTGATCAAACCCTATCCTGGAAAAACCATATATCCGAAATTTCCCGCCGCACCATCCCAATCCTAAAACGTCTCAATTATGTTCACCATCTACTTCCTTTCGAAACCCGCAAACTACTATTAACTTCCCTTATCTTCCCCCACTTCGACTATTGCTGTGCTGTGTATGGGAGCGTTTCTGGTGATCTCGAGGCCAGACTCAAAAGACTGTTTAACTGCTGCATTCGGTTTATTTTCAGGATCCCCAGGAACGCCCATGTTTCACAATTTTACGCGGAGTTAAAGTGGCTCTTTCCTTCCTACCGTCGCCAGTATTTTCTGGCATCTTTCTCTAACAAAGCAGTGAAATCCCAACGCCCACTTTACATTGCTCAACTCCTTCAGCTCAAATCCTTTGTTCTTACCCGCCAAACCCGTTCCCACCCATCAGATTTGTACACTCCTGCTCATTGCTCGGCTGCCTTCAACAGATCATTCCTAATCCGATCCTCGTCCCTATGGAACTCCACCCCTTACACCATTCACCACTTAAACACCCTTTCCACTTTCAAATATCACTTATTTAATCACCTACTGTCCATCCAGATCCATGAAAACTGTCATTAGCCACTTAATAGTCATATAAAATATAAAAGTTTATGTACAAGAATTTTTATTGTTTCTACACAAATGATTCACACAATGAATCATAATATTTCTATACAATATATAATTACTAAGGAGATATTATTATAATATAAAGGTGTAATATATAAAAATATAAAAACAACTATTCTCCCATCATTTACTTAACATCACAATATATATGATAGTTTTAAAAATTTTTTTTCTTCAAGCGACGTTTCGTGGCATTGCCACATTATCAAGCCCTGAAAATATGCAAAAAACATATATGTATGACATAACGCGAATATGGTACAACATCAACAATCAACTACTGTACATTATATAAAAAACTTATGAATTACCTTACAATCCTCATACTCATATGATCCTTATCCAATATAATATCAATCGACTTAAAAAAGTCTTGTCTTAGTGTCATGTCTAATCTACACACATATAATTTTAATGTAAAACAAATAAATTCAATAAATATATTATGAAAAGATTACAACGTACAACTGCACTATTTATTATTATGCAAAATTTACTATTATAGTGTATCTATAGTTAATAAATGTAATTACCTTGAAAATAATGAAAGTATTTTTTTCTATATGAGCTGAAAACTTTTTGGTTATATTTCTCCATAATTACTCTGTCTGTTACTACTGATGGGTCTAAAGGTTAATGTCTATATATCTAGTTTGTTTATTAGTAGTGCATAGTGGGCTCCTATTTTTTGTGTATCAGTTTTGAAATTTACTGCTGTGTCCAAATTTACTGCTGTTTCAGCTCATATAGAAAAAAATACTTTCATTATTTTCAAGGTAATTACATTTATTAACTATAGATACACTATAATAGTAAATTTTGCATAATAATAAATAGTGCAGTTGTACGTTGTAATCTTTTCATAATATATTTATTGAATTTATTTGTTTTTTACATTAAAATTATATGTGTGTAGATTAGACATGACACTAAGACAAAGACTTTTTTAAGTCGATTGATATTATATTGGATAAGGATCATATGAGTATGAGGATTGTAAGGTAATTCATAAGTTTTTTATATAATGTACAGTAGTTGATTGTTGATGTTGTACCATATTCGCGTTATGTCATACATGTATGTTTTTTGCATATTTTCAGGGCTTGATAATGTGGCAATGCCACGAAACGTCGCTTGAAGAAAAATTTTTTTATAAACTATCATATATATTGTGATGTTAAGTAAATGATGGGAGGATAGTTGTTTTTATATTTTTATATATTACACCTTTATATTATAATATTTCTGTTTTTGTTTTTGCCAATATTTCTAAGTTTAATCTTTATTTTTTATCATTATTAATTACTATTTTATTATATTTAATAATATTTCATAACCATCTTGAGGCTCTCTAGGCCCCCTGATTGTACATTATTTTTTATTCTTAAGGGACTTAAGGTCCCAGAATAAATAAAGAACTTTTTTATTTATTAATTTATTTCAATTCTAAAAATGTAAACTCTTAAAAGCAGATTATACATAGATATATCTTTGATCTATTGTTTTCTCAGTCAGGGAGGGATTAAGTTGTTCTTAATAATTTCATCGTTGAAGAAACCGCTAGGTTCTATTCCGGTTCCAAGAACTCATTGCGCAAATAAATTAGAAAGCTAATGATTTCAGGTCGTTATAATCTTTCGTTTCACAGAAGGACAGTTCGTAGGCGAAAGGCGAATATAATTTTCTATAGAACAAATTGGTTTGATTGCTCTGTCATTTTTACTTCTCCGATGTCATTATTCAATTTTCCTTCAATATGTCCTATTAGAGTTTTTAAAAGGCTGATTGCTTGGATTCTCAGTAATAATTTACAGAAATATTCAAAGGAGAAGAATCAAACTCTTCAATTATACAAAAATAAACGAAAAAAAAAAGAAGAAAGAATTTACTTTTTTAATCTTTTAAGTATTATAACAATATGAATTGTAACTTCGTGTCGTCATTAATGAAGCATTCCTTACTTTTTTTTAATGCACTAATATTTGAACGAAAAATTAATATAAAAGAATTAATAAAATTGTTTCTGTAATGATGGGTAATTTGTTGATCGAGATGTGTCTAAGATGTAGGTTGTTGGTTAGGGTATGCAGTCAAGAACAAAGCAGTTAAAATTAAATTTTAATTTATAATGCCGACTTGCAATTGCAAGTCTTCATCAGGGCTAGAATAATAGAAAACAAACAAAAAGATATGACAAAATTGCAAAGAGTATAAAAAAAAAGTATGAAAAGAATAACTGTATGATAATAAAAAAAAATCATAAATACAATAATATATAGGCACTATTTAAAGACCATGAAGAAAATACATAAAGAATATTGAATTAAAAATAAAATTGAAAAAAAAAAATTAATTTAACAAATAAAAAAAAAATTATAAAAATAAATAAATAAATTTAAATCATTAATCTACTATATATTTGTCAAATAGCACTCACTCATTTAACACGAAATCTCAGAAACCACCGAACGGATTGGAATGAAATTCGAAATGAAGCTTCCTCTAGGGCCGTAGGTGCTCGCTAAGAAAGGAAAAAAAAAAATCTGCCTGGATCGAGGCTAATTCGCGAAAAATGCGATTACAATTTTTATTGGGTGAATAATAATAGATTCATTGTCATATGGTATTTGGAGATAATCTAAGTTAAAAAATAGGTTAGAAGCCGCACGCTTTGACCACAAATTAAGTTCCTTATAATTGTAAACAAACAATAATACGATCGGCGTTGAAACCTTATAATATGGTACTTTCTGTGACTCATAGTGGCTGCAGAGGTGGACCCTTACAAGTTTGAGTTGTTTCGGACGAGAAGCTATTAAAATACTTATGTTAAAGAGGAGGTTAAAAGACTTATGTTCTCTGGTGATGACGTGTAAGGCCAGTTCGATGTGCATATTCCTTACGAGCAACTCACCAACATTGCATCACCAGTAGTTTCTTCCTCAACTACCCTTCTTTCAGTTTTCGGGTCACAATATAATCGGCTTTTCTCAACCAGGCCCAAGTTGCATTTTACAACTTGTACATAGCAACATAGCATTTCTGAATTTCATTTGTTAGTCTATGGTTTCTATTAAATAGAAATCAACTATTTATAAATATATTTAATATAAATATGACATAAGAAGAGCTGATGGTCTGGTATCAGAGCTGGGTAAGATGTGCTGCCTCGAAGCTTCACTGGAGGACTATCAAAATAATATAAAATTAACGTTTGCAAATTGTCAAATTTACTTATTGGAATTATTGTAGGAATGGAATTCTTTAGGTTTATTTAAGTAATAATAATTATCAACGTTAAGCTTAACTTTTACTAATTTAAGTTGTCCTTAATCCTAATGATATTAAACCGTAGCGGAGCAGGGTACTTTCAGCTAGTATTAAAAAAAAAAAAAAAAAAAACAGTTATTTTTTGCATATCTTTTTTTTTACTCTTTGCAATTTTTTCATAGCTTTTTGTTTGTTTCCTATTATTTTATCCCTGATGAAGAATTGTAATGCAAGTCGAAACGTCGGCATTATAAATTAAAATTTAATTTTAACTGCTTTGTTCTTGACTACATATCCCAACCTACATCATAAAATTGTTTCTTATTAGAAATCTATATCTGCACTATTATATAAAAGGACAAGCCATTTTTCGTTTGTGATCACAAACAACGAAAATTACTGAAGCAATCTGTACCAAATTTTAACCACACCATCTTAATGTTTCTAGGATGGTTCAGTAATAATCTCCTGGTTTTCAATTAATTTATTATTAAAAAAACGATAATATGTGAAGACAGTGAAGTTTGAAAATAAGCAAACGCCATTCTAAATGAGAGGATACAAAGTTACGGTGTTATATAGAGCTTTGAATTGGTAATAAAATTTACTTATATTAGGTGAAATGTTTTCTCAAAACAGTAGTTAAATCACAAATAAAACGTCCATACAAAAAATAATCCAGTCTCACCTTTACCTTTATCGATAAGCTGTGAAAAATTAATAAAAACAAAAAATGGACTTATCTGGTTTTGGAATTCTACGCTTCAATTGTTAATTTAGTTTCGATATGTACGTAAAACACTTTTAAAACACATGAATATTATACGATTTTACTATTATTTTTTAAATTTTGAATGTATTCTTCTTAATTTCTATATCTATTTTGATGCTGAAGACTAAAACGAAAAGAAACTGCCTGTCGTTTTCGACAACACCTAACAATTAATTACAAATGACTCATTAACATAACAGTAATTAGACCAATTTGGACATACGGAGTTGAGCTTTTAGTCCAAGCAACGGATTTTTAGAGGAGTTAATTCATGTAGAAGCCAATTTTGGCACAGTTGTAGGGGGAGGTGTCCTTAACAATATACTAAAAGTACTGGAGGATGGGGGTGGAGCTAAGGGTGGGGGGGGCGCTCTGAAGGTCGTTTTTTTTCAGTTTTTCGTTAATAACACGAAAACTCTTGCCTCTAGCGAAACTATGTTTATGTACTAAATTAATTTACATAACATTGTTTACAAAAAAGGCTTTATACATGTTTCTTCTGGGATCAATATCTAGGAAGATATAGTAGGGGGGAATATGGAAAATGTAAAAAAAAAACACGTTTTTTTATTTTTAAAATATATATATTAATTGTTAAAATTCCAATGTTTATTGTTAAAAATGAATAGTTTATTATTATTTAATGCTAATTGCTAAAAATAAAATTATTGTGGCTAAGCCTAATGTGCGGTAAGTCGCACGTTTCCTCAAAAACACGTTTGTCGGTACTCTTTTGGCTATAACTCCGAACTATTTGTCTAATCTCGAATTTATTTTTTTTTCATCATAAACCTGGTTAAATTTATAATCAGACACCATATATTTAGTTCTAATTAAGTTCCGTGAAATGTCCATTTCACCTCGCTAAATTCCGCGTACTGTTGTGAGATCCTTATTTTTTCGGAACATTTCTCGTTATAACTCTAAAAATATCTGTTCGATTCCGAATTTCTTTTTCCCATCTTATAGTTGGTTAAATGTGCTATTGGATCCTATATATCAAATTTTGATTAAAGTCCGTGAAACACCCATGCCAGCCCACTTAACATATCAATATGTCATGTTTTGCCAAAACTACATATTTAGTGTGCTAGCATGGGTATTACACGGAATATAATTAAAAGTCATAGATAGGACCTGATAGATAATTGAAGTAGCTTTAAAATGAAAAAAACGCAATTTGGGATAGGACAAATTGTTTAGGATTTAGAGAGAAAAATATTCCAAATAATTTTATAACAGTTTTGCAGTTGTTACCGTGCAGGCAGGGTGGTTACACGGAATTTTATCAACATTTGAAATATATCGGATCTGATAGCACATTTAACCAACTATGAGTTGGGAAAAAGAAATTCGGAATCGAACAGATATTGTTAGAGTTATAACGAGAAATGTATGGTATCTGATTATAAATTTAACCAGCTTTAAGATGAAAAAAAGAAATTCGAGATTAGACAAATAGTTTCGGAGTTATAGCCAAAAGAGTACCGACAAACGTGTTTTTGAGGGAAAGTGCGACTTACCGCAAGTACTATAATAAGCATATTAGGCTTAACGACAATAATTTTATTTTTAGCAATAAGCATTCAATTAATAAAAATAAACTATTCATTTTTAACAATAAATATTGGAATTTTAACAATTAATATATAAATTTTAACAATAAAAACGTGTTTTTTTTTTTTTTTACATTTTCCATATTTCCCCTACTATATTTTCTTAAACATTGATAAATATGAGAAAAAACATGTATAGAACCTTTTTTGTAAACAATGTTATGTAAATTAATTTAGTACATAAACATATTTTCGCTAGAGGCAAGAGTTTTCGAGTTCCTAACGAAAAACCCGACCTTTAGAGCGCCCCCACCCAACCCTTAGCTCCACCCCCACCCCCCAGTACTTTTATGTTGTTAAGGACACCTCCCCCTACAACTGTGCCAAATTGGCTTCTACATGAATTATGTCCCCTATTCGGCTTTTTTTTTTTTTTTTGGCCTTGCTTGGACTATTTGGGGCTCTACTAAACCACCCAATTCATCTCTTATCCAATCCTTACTATCTAGAATCCTTAGAAACATTCTCAATGCTCCTTACTTCGTCACAAACAAACTTATCCACAAAGATCTTAATATTATAATATACCTTAGGTTTCTGAGCTAACCAGCTCAAATAGCTCAAACCAGATATCTATCATTTCATAGCAAACTCCACAACCATTCAAATCCGTTAGTTTCACAACTTGCTTCTCATTCCATCCCACAATCATCACATTTACTTGATGTATTATATTTTTATATTGTATACAATTGTAAATTTCAGTTTAATTTCATTTAGCTTCTTAATTATGACATGTATTGAAACGGACTAGACAGCCAGACTTCTTATAGTTGTAATTTTTACGAAATACAGAGTAATCTATTCATTCAGATTGATTCATTAGGAGCCCTAAAGATACATTTGGTTCTAGGAATATTAAAAAGAACTGGAACGGATATTTTAGCCCAGACCATGATGGGCTGGTTTATTGTTTCTGCTTCAGGGCAGGGGCGATATATATGGTGTCGTTAATTTCCAACTGTTAGTTCCTCCTCTAACTCCAGAGAGCGCTCTAATTCACAATCTATCGGCCTCGTCAGTTTTTTGAAAACAAAAGACTTTGAACAAGTATGGCTTCCAATTAGTGGAAACTCACGTAACAGTCTGACGTAAATGCTTTAATTGAGTGGATCTGACTCCTTTGTGCAGTCTGTCAAAGGAGTTTTTGCGTAACTGCTTGGGCTTTGTTATTAATTAATATTTAATTAATAAGCCCATGCAATGATTATTACATATATTTATAAGGGTATGAGAGGTCAAACAGAATATTCAGCCGTCAAAATTATTTCCTTAGTTCATTATGGAAAAAGGGAATTTCTTCTTGACCATGAAAAAATAAAAGTGACCATGGACATGTATATTGATCAGGAGACTGTCCTCAAATTTTCCGAAGCCTCCTTTGTTCAGAATTAAAAACTAACCCCATACAAAACATAAGTTTGTTGAATATGCTTATTGGTTATTTGAAAACGAAGAAATAAGATCACAATCTCTAATCAACGAAATAATTACAAAAACAGAAAGTAAAACAATTTTTTAATTAGGAATGATGAATTAATTGCCACTTCTATTGAGATTATTTTTAGAAAACTAGTTTCGAATGCTAAACATTCAACTAAACACCTCGAAGTTTTTTTTAGTATTCGAACCTAGTTTTGTAATAAAACAATCCCAATAGAAGTGGCAATTAATCCATCAATCCTAATTGTATTGATCTTCTATACCATCATGCATACCTCAAGTAGAACAATTTTATTTATTCATTTGGATGTTATTCCTAAGAAACGATAAGTCTTAGAATAAAAAGATTCTTTTTTTTTCAATTAATTATATGTAAATACTAGTTTTCTATTGTAATAAATTTTAAATCTGAAACAAATGCAGTGCATCTAGAATGTTTACTGAAAGGGTTTAGCAAAATATTCGATTCCTCAATCAATGAACTAAACCTTCAGATGCTTATCTCCGTAAATATGAATTTGTGAAATGAATTATATTGTACATTTTCTGAATTATAATTAATAACATATATTATATGATATGGATAACAAATGTTAGTAGCGGTTTACTAATTTATTTATTGTTATCGTTTCATAATAGGTGAATCAAATATAAACGGTAATTTTTCAAAATTATATTTATTGAATACACAATATTATACAGAAACTATACCTTCAAAACATTTTTCAATGTAGTCTCCTGCATTATCTACACACTTCTGCCACCACTGATTTGGAAGCTTTGAACATATTCTCTGTTCATAAAAAGACTGGGGGCGAGTTTTTAACCACTTCGCGCACGTGCTTTTTCGACGTCTTCATTGTTTTCAAATCGATTTTTTCCTCCAAGTGAGGCTTCATGTTCACGTGGGCGCAAAAAACAAAAAATAAGTCACCCCCGAATCGACAAATGGCAAGTAAGGAGTGGGCGAAGGAAGGATGAAGGCTGCCCAGTGAAAGCCAAAACTCGTCTCTCACCGGAAAAGTTCTTGCCAACAATTTTTTTTTTGAGACTCAAGGGGAGTTCTACTCATTGATTTTCTCTTCACGATCGACTAGAACAGTGAATGCGGCTTACTACTGCCAGGTGCTACAGTCAGCAAAAACCAGTTACCGGAACAAAAGACGAGGTGTGCCCATTAGAGATGTCATCCTTCTCCATGACCCAACGCAAGGCCTCACACCGCATTGTTGATAAGGGATAAATTGGAAGAAATGGGCTGGGAAACTCTCGAACACCCTCCTTACAGTCCAGACACTGTCCCCTTGTGATATTTTTGTTTGCGCCCCTGAAAGAATCACTTGGAGGAAAACGATTGAAAACAATGAAGACGTCGAAAAGCACGTGCGCGAATGGTTTAAAAACTCGCCCTCAGTCTTTTTTTATGAACTGGGAATATTCAAGCTTCCAAATCGGTGGCAGAAGTGTGTAGATAATGCAGGAGAATTACATTGAAAAATGTTGAAGGTATAGTTTCTGTATAATATTATTCAATAAATATAATTTTGAAAATTACCGTTTTATATTTGATTCACCCTCGTAGATTTGTTTGCTGGTAGAGCTTTTTTATTTTGGATTCTATTTTGATATTTGAAGAATGGTGTCAAAACTGAAGGAGTTAAGATAAATTCCTAGCAATCCTCCCAGGAAATAACATTTACCCTCTGTTAGTAAAATCAATCTACCTC